>PVJX010014827.1:0-43569 GCA_004027295.1 Dolichotis patagonum | reverse complement strand
CACTCGGCAAAACTAAGCTTCAGCTACTGGTCACATTTTCTTTCCTCAGTGGTTATAATTTGTATTTTCTAACATACATCCAAACAAGTGTCCTTTGTTTAAGAAGATTTGTGTGGGTGGGGATGTGAATCATAAATTTATCCTTATAAAGTGGACCAGCTGCAAGTGAATGTAGGTGTTGCATTTGCAAATCCAGAATGAGAGAAATAAATGCACTTTTTTTTCTACTTTCCCGACTCTGTTTTTCCTCCTCTTTTGATACTGGGTATAGAAGTGGTTCCAGCCCCCATACAGTTCTATTGTAGCAATGTCCAATTACGTGGGCATTATTTTCATATTGTAGCATAATTCAGACTTTTTATTGCTCTGAAAGTTTTTGCTTGTTTTTGTTTTGGCAAGTCTTCAAGGATGTTATAATAGAAAAAAAAAAGTGAAGTAAGAGTTATTAGCTTGCAAAATAAATAGTTCTGAAACCCCTCTAAATTTTTCACGTGCTGAAGTTTCAGCTTGTGACAGATGTCATAAATGCATCCATCCTCTCAAAATGCATTGTTGGGAGTAATAATACAAAAGAAGATAAATGCAAGCAGATGTATCCAAAAGGACTACAAACACCAGGAGAAGCATGATACCTGAGTAAACAGCAATTACCTCAGAGGCATGTCAAGTTTTACAGCGTGAGCCTCATTTCCTAGGGGGAAAGCTACTTGTTTCTTCCTACTGTGAAAGGTATTTGTGAGTAGTGGTTTCCTGCAATCTCACCAGTTTTTGGGTCTAAAAATAAGGCACTTAATTTTAACACCTCTTACAAAAGCAAATCTTTTGACCATAATAATAAAATTAGTTTATTTTCACTTTTGGTAAAGTAGAAAATTCTAGAAGTCAGGAAGTTTAGACTGACTGCATGGATTTGTTAGGTTTCACTTTTGATAAGCAACAAAGGAATAGAACTTCATCACTGCATTTTACTCCATGTAAAATGAGACTCCTATTTCTACTTGTCAGTGTTTTAAAACTAAAGAATAGACAATACTGAAAAATATTGTAATATCCAAATATATGTAAATATAAAAGATAATACAGATAGGAATGAATATTCTTGTCAATATTAAGTATATTAATCGTAATATTTAAGTCATTATGCTATATCAATTTTAAATAAACAATTTTACAGATCTGTATTTTATTATAAATATTGGACATGACATTTTCAATAACAAATGTACTTCTAGTGTGATAATATAATAGTAAATAAAAGTTCTTTATTATAATATATTTTGTTCTTTTAAAATCATAGACTACTTTGCTGAGGTTTGAAGAAGCTGAGTATCTTTGAAAAAAATGAAAAAAAAAAACAGGTTAAATAAGAGTACTTTTTCTATAAGCTTATTTAGCTGTTTATATGTCTTTACTATTTGACAATGTATAATAATAATTTACTGTATTAGACTTCATGTTCTAAAACCTATTATTCTAAAAAAGAAAAGGAAACTGTTTAAATGAGATCTAAATTATAGACAAGAAAAAATAAATCTTTGTAGGCAAGATAACAGTGAAAGAAAAGTTATCAACAAGAAAAGTTTTCTATCATGAAGCATATGTTGTTTAAATTTTGAATAATATATAAAATTCTTGAAAGTGTATGAATTATTATATTTCTATTACAAATGTGAATGTAATTACTATTGTATTAAGTTATACAATGAATCAAAGATATAGATTATTTCAATCTATATAAAACAACTATACGTAGAATTTATTTGGAATTTATTCTAGTATAATTACATAGAAATTTGAAAAATAATTATACCAGTAATATTTTTTTAAAAAACTGTATTAGCACTAGTACTTTGATGATTTAGTGTGGAAATGGACAAACCACATTTCTCAGTCCGTATGCAGCCCAACATTGACCTTGTGAAATTTTATTGGAACAAGGGATCATCTACTCATTTAAGGATTTTCTTATAACTGCTTCCCTATTAAAAAATCAGAGCTGTTTTTATCAAACATTGTGCAAAATACTGTGTCCATAAAAGGTTAAATGTTGACTGTCTATCCTTTTCCAGAAAGTTAACTTAGCCATTAACTAGTAATTGTAGTAATAGGCAAATATTTTTTGAAAAAGAATCCTTTTGTAAAGCAATTACAAAAAAATGTAAAATATTTATAGCTTTAAGATATTCATGTTAAAATCTGCTATTTCTATAGGAAGTTATGTTTATAATTTCTAATTCTGATATATTTGATTCTTAGAATCAAACAGCCCAAATCCACTAAGAATTGTACCTGTTAAGAATATGTAATAATTCTAAATGCATTATTAAACTAAACAGAATTTTATGTATACTAGGATTGTAATTATAAAAACAACGGAATGATTGTGAAACTTCTGACACTGTACTTTAATGAATGATTTTTTGTTTTTGTAGAAGACTGAATTGTTCTTAAATCTACTCAAAACACTATACCCACAGTTTATTTTTTCTACATTTAAAATAATTTTAAATATGTTTCAATGACTACATTGTGATTTTGGATATCATATTTTAATATCATCATCTGTTGGTGTTCAAAGTAAATAGTATTAAAATAATCATAATCTTCCAATTCAATAAAAAGCTGTTATGTAAAATTTGTTAAATTTGAATTCTTCCCTTCATCATTTCAGTGAGAAATATAAATATATTTATCCTAAACCTAAAAATAAGGTTCTGTTCAATATAATGGTCTACTCAAATGTAGCTTATTTTTCAATGCAGTAACCTTTAAGTATTATAACAGATGAAAATAATTAACATATAAAGTTTTTCAGTTTCTTCTCTATGACATGTTGTATTTCAAAACATATAATCTACTTCTCAGGGGTTTTTATAAATGGATTCTCCTAGAGTTTTATGAGATCCTAAAGGTTTTAGTCCTAGCACCAAAAGATCCAGACTGCTTGATAGTAGCAATTGCTTCTTCAAACTCACTAATATCTCTAACTACTATTTATTTTTCTGGAGTGTTTGAGATGTGCTCCCCTCCCCCCAAAAAGGATAATGTCATGTGCTCTTCTATTTGCTTTCTCTCCCTTTGTGACATACAAAGTCACCCTGAATATTTAATATTTAAGAGAAATTCTTGAATCTTTATGAGTTTAAAAAATAAAAGTATGCTTACAACTGTTAGAAATAATTTATTTTAGAGATGCTTCTTTGAGTCTAACAGTTTGTGAGGGGGAAATTATTTTCTGAGAAAGTCAAGGACAGAGTACAAAATAGGCAGATTCCAATTTACCAACAACAGTTAATTTAGAATTTAAGGACATAGTATAAATAACTCCATACAAGTTAAAATGATTTGGAGCTGTTATTTTATTCCGTTTTTAGCTTTGCTGCTATGACATTGGCAGAAGAGTTCGTGGTTACGTTCTAAATTGTCTTCTGTCTTATCAGTGTCCCTTATTCCTTAACTGTTAATATCGCACTGTCAGCATCTCGCTCCCCAATGACACAGTCTCTTATCTCTCTGATATATGACCTCTTAAGGAATTGTGAAGTGTCATTATACTTTTGTTTGAAATTACTTAGTATTGAGCTTTTAAGAATGTTTCTTTTGCCCTAATAAGAAAATCTCTGCTGCAACGTTGTACGGTCTGTAATGCTTATACTCTTGAGGTCTCTGCAGCTATCCAACTGTTTCCCTGCAGGGACTAATTTTTCATCACAATCGAATTTAAGAACATACTTGTTTTCTTCTGGAATTGGGTAGAAAATTGCATTTGTGATAAAATCGTACTACATAATTTGTTTACCCTAGCTCACTTTAAAGCAAATATTAATGTATTCATAGCATAAATATTTTAATAGAGCAGAGTAAAATTACATATATTGACTACATATTAATCATAAATGAATGCATTTCCTTGTATTCATAGTGAAAATGAAAGCATACTGGTTTTCAGAGACTCTAATTGTGCAATATGTTATCTGCAGTTCTTTCTCCATATGTGTGTATATTTGTGTATTTAACTATATATGTAACTATATAGATGACTCATATATGTATATGACTAGCTAGTTAATTGAGTATTTAAATAGAGTCAGGCTTTGAAACACAGATTTTGTCACTTTTTAAACTGTAAAATTAGGTTGAATTGTGAAAATAAAATAGCACTCTCTGCCTTAAACGTGACTGAAGAAAAATGAAACATGAAATTTATGATTATTTCATAAAAGCAGAATTTTGCATTTCTTAAATATAATTGTGCTATATATTTTAATTAAATGTAGAGATTATATATCAAATATTTTTGTAGGATAAAAATTTCCAAGAACTATGTATATTGAGTTGGCTGTTTTTCGCACTTATGTGCAGAAGGGATTGACTGAATCTGAACACATTATCCCATGGTTGTATTCATTCAAATTAGAGCTATATATACCATTAATCAGCAAACTGTGTTTGCAACACACGCACACACACACATACACACACACACACTCATTCATTCATTCAAATTTTAGAATTTTTAAAACCATCTAGATACAGTTACAATACTAACTATTGACACTGAGGTCAATGATAAACTTTAAATTCCCCTAAGGCAATACACAAACTTCTAAGTATTACCAAAAATATTACAGAAAATAATGAAGTCCAGTACAGACTTCCTTTTCTATCACTAATCTTGCAATGTATGTATTTTTTTATTTTTGTGGACATACACAGAGGCTGTAAAGTTTTTATTTTTAAAATTAAATATGGATTCCTGAAATTAATAGTCTTTGGCTGCTTTCCTGTGCTACATTTATTTATTTCAGACTGATACTTCTACAAATCATATTGGAAAGACTCAATGCCATCTGCAGAATCTCTGTGACATTGCCTTTATTGTACATATTTGTTCATGTTTAGTCAAATTAAAATGAACTCTCATGAAAATATTATATACATAAATGCATCCTACTGCTTTCTTTCATCATAAACTATGTAGCATATCTTTATTAATTATTTTTACTTTAACACTGGTGAATATACTAGTCAGTTTCCCATTGCTGGGGCAACATAATGAACTCTATCAAAATAAACAGAGATTAATTTCCAATCACAGTTTCAGTGGGTTCATTCCATGATTGACTGGGTCCATGGTGGAAATGACAAGTGTAAAGAACCTGGGAGAAGGTGTCTCTACATACCAAGGCAGCTTGGAAGCAGAGAGAAAAGAAAGAATCTGGATATAATAATGCACCCTTCAAAGGCACATTCCTACCGACCCTGTCTTTTCAAAAAGGTCCTACATCCAAACATGAGACAAGTTGGCTATGTTTCAGATCTATAAAAGGACAGAGAATATGCAAATGTGTGTCATCAAATAACCACATGTTACACTGTAATGATTATAGGATTATCGGTATCATATATTGGCTGGTAATTGTGTCTTTAAACTCTTTATATGAATATTATTTAGATTTATTCCTTATATTAACTAATGTTGCATAAATGTGTCATTAGTATTTAACATGTGGCAAAATTGAAGATTAAAGTGAAAAAGACACTTGATTAAGATTTTAGTATTTATACTTCATACTACTATAATTCAATAAATTTGAAGACTATTTGAAAACATAGTAAAACCTCTCAAAAAGATCAAGAAAACAAACGAGGTAAATCTGTGTCTTTTGAATTCTCTTAAATGTTCTTTATTAACCAATTTTTGATGATAATAGAAGACTGGATCTATATTAAAATAGCATTTTACTCTTCCTTACCCTGATAGACATAAGAACAACAACAAAAATTTACTCCATGCTGCATGAAGGTCACTGCTTTTTCTTTCATAGACATACCTTGAATCTCCTTCAAATACAACAGAAAGTAATGTTACTTTTTCCTGAATTTTCAGAATAAAAACACAACTCACAGCATAGGGTGCAGGAAGATTTATTAGTAAATTAGCTCCACTAATTCTGTGCTGCCCAAAGCCAACTAATATCTTTTAAAAAACCCTTAATCATTATTATTTTGGGGTTTTTTTTGGTTTTATAACATCAAAAAATTTTAAATTGCCTTTACTGATTTTTAATACTGTAGTATTTTCATGGGTTGATTTAACTTTCTCTTTAAGATGTATGCCCATCATGATGTCTAAAATTATTTTAATAAATTCTTGATGAGAAAGCATAATAAAGTGCAAGAATTAATATTGATAATGAATTTTTGTAAAATGAATTTACATGCACACATGATTTCTTATAACAGTACTGTACATATTTATACTTGCATTTATTATCTTAGATTTAAGGACATATTTAGTTTAAATATCCAAATGTTGTTGAATAGAGGTTTAAAAATGAAGACATGTCAGTATATTTATTTAGAACTTTGTAGGTAAAATGTCTCTAGAGTTAATGGCACATTTCTCTCTAAAAATGCATAGAAAGATTTGAAACAGTATTGTCTAGAATTCCTCATTTTAGAAAAATACATTATGGTAATGTAAACTGTGTTGTCCATGAGAATAAATCATATTTCAATTGAGGACACATGGATACAAGACTTTAATTCCCTAGTCATTCAACAAAATCAATTCTATATCTATCAAATACAGTTACTAACCTGTTGAATAGTTCATAAATTTTGAAGTATAATATTTAAATAACATACTCTGAATAAAATCTATGTGATCATAGAATTGCAAACATGTAATAATAGGTATAAAAATAGAAATGTTCTGTTCATTTCTAATGTCAGAGCTGAGTACATTATAATATCATATGTAACATTTTACAAAGGTTTTTTAGACAAAAATTTCTTTAATGAGGCAAAAGTGAACTGAAACTCTCCAAAGGTCATCATGATCGCAGCAATGGAAATGAATAGATTAAGTGCTTATTTAAAAAAAAAAAAACCTTTACAGTAATAAGTTCATATGAGAAAATTCTCAGATATAGAGTAGAAATAAATTCTGGTGCATCATACAACTGATGAAAGAAAAAAGAACTCTCTAAAGCAAAAAGAGTGACATTTTTGCTTGTGTGTCATAACTTTCCTGCTAACTTGTCAGTCTTAATAAAAAAGAAAGTGTAAAATCTCTCTGCATGACACAGAAACATTACTCCTAACCCTGAAGCAAAGTCACATTGAGCAGAAAGTAGATTTAAAAAGTTGCCAGATATAAAACCAACACACAAATTCAAAGAAATATCAGAAATCTTAGTCATATTGACTCTCCAGATTTAATGAAAAATGTTCCCTTGAATGAAGTGTTCAAACTCTAAAAAACAAGAAAAAATGTTTCAAGGCTCAGGAATGGGATACTATACAAAACATTCACTATATTCATCAACTAAACGTCATAAGCCAGTAAACAGAAAGTGCTCCTGCGAATATTTCAATGTTAGCAAACCAAATTCAGTCCAAAGAATGCAGAAATACTACACATGGACTGAATTTTAAAAACAAAAAGTGATATATTTTACTGCAAAGAGATGATAAATATTTTTTTAAAAACCATGTTTATGTATATGTTACACACATAGCTGACATAATAAGGATACAAAATATTTTAAAATACTAACTATATTTTATTAGTCCAACATTTTTTGAAAAAAACTGATTCATCAATATACTGAAGTCATATTTGTGTTAATCATATATGCGCCAGAAGTGTGAAGTTTACTGTTATTACCTCATCTTTGATCAAATTATTGATTCCAGGTTATCTACTCATGATTCTCAGAAACAAACTATTGAAACTAATCTTAAGCTTTCTGCTCTAGTGAACTACTACACTTTAAAACTATTTCAGAAAACAACTGTGTGAATCTTGGCTACGTACTTGAACAATATAAGTTCATATACTTCAACTGTAGGACTTTTACTCTGTAGAACTTTCAGAGAAAAAAACCCAAGGGTCTGACTATGGACAGACCCATCCCCTGAAATCACTACCCAGACTGTAGGTGGAACTACCTGACTTCTGCCCTTTGGCTGTAGCCCCCAGGATAAACAGAAACAGCCTGAGCTAACTGAGGAAATCTGAATCTCTGGATTCTAGGATGCCCAAACTCAGAAAAAGGAACAGAAAATTCCATAGATGGTGTGAGAAAGATGAGGGTGATGTCTGAAGTTGGTGGCTGGCAGAGAAACCAGGGCTCAAACTCACTGGAAGGAGTATGTGACCCACCAACGATTCAGAAGAAAACAGGCATTGGAACTGGGTGAGCTAAAGACAGCAGGATTAGAATTTGGTGATGTGTTTTCTATTCACGGAAACTTGTAGTGTCGGATAAGGCATACTGCAAAATTTGTTGGTGTCCTTAGACACATTTTCTCTCAAAGTGTGGGTGTGGTATGTAAGAATATGAAACTGTGTGTGGTGTAGCTTAATGCTTCAGTTTTTACGATGATTTGCACAGAAATGTTGAATTTCTCCTCCGTAAGTGTTGACCATTGAGTCTTGCAGCATGAGGTGTAGGTGGAGATACATGATTAATTTGTTCCAAAACCCTTAAAGACTTTCCACTTATATTTTGTTCTCTTCTTTTCTTTCAGTTTGCCTCTTCAGGTAACCAGTCAAAGCTACTTTCCCTCTCTTTATCTAGGTAAAAAATAATACAATCAAATATCTATATTCTCTTCTAGCACTAGGGAATTTGAGGCAAGAGGGTCATTGAAAATTCGAAACCAGCCTGGGCTACAAAGTGAGCTCAAGTCCAGCCTGAACTGCATAGTGAGAACCTGTCTCAAAAAGACAATAAATAATAAATAAATAAACCACTGATATTCTCATTTTTGCTTGCCTTTTATGTTTTTATTTTACTTAATTTTATTCTATAATGTTACACCGATAATGTCTTATTTACTTTTTACTCATCGCTGAGACAAAATACCTGATACCCAAAGTTGGGAAAGGAAAGGTTTATTACTTACAGTTTTTGGAGGTTTCAGTCCATACTCAGTTGGCTCCAAGGCAGGGTGGCATGGCGGGGCCGCAGTTCATGGTGGCTGCGAACAGCAAGTAGAAACTGGCAAGAGAGAGACATACTTTCTTCCTGCCATTATACCACATCCTGGCTCCACCCCGTAGGAGGGTGTAGCACTGACAACACGAATCTAAGCACTAGACAATGAACCAGTCACAAATGTACAATGCAAATACATGAGGCCTGTGGGCCACCGACATAAACCATGACAGGTAATAAAACTGAACAAAGATTTAACAAAAAAGAAATCTATGGGTCAATATCCACCAGGAACATAGACACAAAAATCATCAATTGGATACTTTAAACAGGATGCATTAAAAGTTTAAAAAGATTATGCATCATGAAAAAGTTAGCTTCATCACAGGAAATCAAGCATGATTCAAGATATGTAAATCAACAAGTGTAACATGACACATAGGAAAACTAAAGATAAAAGTCACATGATTATTTTAATACATTAATAAAAAAGGGACAGAAACAGCCTCTGATAAAATCCAACATATATCCGTGTCAAGTACCTGAAGAAAACAAGGCCTGTAGGTGGCCTTACCATGACATGATTAAAAGGTCATTTATGACAAATGCACAGCCTACAGCACACTAAATGAGACAAAAGAAAGCATTCATCCAAAATTCAGAAAAGATCCAAGGGTGTCCACTTGTACCATTCTACTCAATGTATTACACAACATTTTAACTAAAGCATTTAGGCCAAAGAAAGAAATACAAGTCACATGAAGATGCAAAAAACAAAGGTAAATTAATTTTTTTTGTGTGTGATATCTTTTACATCCAGACTCTAATCTCTCCATCAGAAAATCTCTTAGAATGGAATAAAGTCAGTTAAAGTTGCCATATATAAAACCAACATACAAAAATTAGTAGCATTCTGGTACACCTATGATGACTGCAAGAAGAAAGAAAATAAGGTCAACAGCCTCATTCATGGTAGCTACAAAAAAATGCATTAACTGCTTAATAATTACATTGACCAACGAAGGAAAAGACTTTTATAATGACAATTATAGTACTCTGTACAATAAAAGATTAAAAAACACATTAGAAAGTAAAAGAGATCTCTGTTCCTGAAAAGGCAAAATCAGTATTGCCGAAATGTTTTTTGAAATGCTATAAACATTTAATGTAATTTCTATTAAAATGCCAAAAATATTCTTCACAGAACTTGCAAATTCAATCCTAAAATTTGCTTAGGATTAGAAGAGATCTAGAACAGACAAAGCATACTTGAACAAAAATACAAAATAAAAGAATCACAAGAACAGATTTCAAGTTACATAATGATGGCATAATAATAAAGAATCAAGATAAAGCTGGCATAAAAACTATTCTACAGACCACTGAAGTAGAACAAAGGAAACAAACTACCCCATGAAAAATGGGATAAAAACTTGTATTGAAAAAACATTGTGTCTTTATCACACAGTACTTTGGAGACTGGTTAACAATATGCAGAAAATGGTAAATATAATCATATCCCTCTTCTTGTGCTACAGTCAAATAAAAATGGGTCAAAGAGCTATATTGAGAAACAGAAGCTGAGAAAAACACAAGAACAAAGTAGGAAATGTACCTGAGGACATAGGCATAGGAAATGAATTTCAAACAGTATTCTAATAGTTCAAGAAATAATATAAAAAATCAGCAAGTGTGATTCTATTACACTACAAAGTTTCTGCACTGCAAAAATAAAGCAGTCTACAGAATGAAGAAATAACTTAAATAATGAGAAAATATTTTGCCAGAGACTCTTTTGATGGGAGACTAACCTATATGATACATTAAAAACTCAATAAAAATAGGCATAAAAAACAATTAATCTGATCTAAAAATGGGAAAATAAAATATAAAGATACTTCTCAAAAGAAGTTCAAATACTCACTAAATACATGAAAAAATATTCAGCATTGTTTGTATTAAGGAAATGCAAATAAAACCTTTCTGCAATTCCAACTCAGTACAGGAAATATGACTATAATCAAGAACACAAAAACAATAAATTCCACCAAGAATGTGGGAAAGACACTCTTCTACACTGTTGGTTGAAATATGAATTAGTACAACCACTAAGAAAATCAGTATGTTTTATTCCTCAGAAAGGTAATAAGAGAAATTCTATTTAACCAAGATGTGCATCTTCTGGATATTTTACTGAAATAGTTAAAGACATAATACTATAGTGATGCACACATACCCACAATCATAGCAGCACAATCATAGCAGCACATGTGAATTATGGAAGCAACCTAGACGTTCATCAACAGATGAGTGAGCAAAGGAAATGTGGCACATATTCACTATGAAATACTAGCTACAGAGAAAGATGGATTGAGATCATTATTAGGAAACTGGATGAATGTTAAGACTGTAATTTTCAGGAAAACATATAAGATATAGAAGTTTAAATATTATGCAGTTTCTTTTTCATGAGAAATCAAAAATAAAAATAAAAAGTTAAATATAGGAGACATGATAATGAAAGGGAGATAAGTGTCTTACAGAGAGTAAGGGAGCAAGAAAAGGGGTAAAATGGGAAAATAAAAAAATAGATGAGTAAAAAGGATTAAATGATCAAGATGTGATCTATCTATATCTATCTATCTATCTATCTATCTATCTATCTATCTATCACAGTTTCCACAAGAAATAGAATTTCTTAAATATCACCTTTGGCAATTGTACTACAGTAAAATGAATACTGTTACATAATATTTGAGAAAATAAATTTTATATTATTTCTTTAGATGTGGTATGTCAGGAATCTGTTTTAATAAAGCATTTCAGAATCTAACAGCATATGATAATCCAATACTCTGGTAAATTATAAGACAGCTGGAAAAAATTTTGAAATATATTAGAAATTTATGAAACAAGTGAAAATAAAAGGAAATTACAAATCAATGAATAGGAAATAAAAATTCTTTACCCATTTTTCTAATGAATAGTTGCCAAATTTGTAAAACCTATAAAGCTAAAAATACACTTTCTTTCCTGGTTAAAGTGGTTTGAGTCTAGATTTTCCCCCAAAACCTTATGAAGTCATAGGACTTTCTCAGAGATGACTGAATGTAGAGTGTGTGTTGTTGGGATTTAAGGATGTGTGATTAGTAAGTCAATGCAGTGATTGGTTTGACATCATCCTAATCCTTGATGTCTGGAGAGTATAAAAGGGGTATAAAAGATAGACTAGGGGACACCTTGATTCCTGACAAACAGGAGAATACAAAATATGGCTTAATACCATCACAAGAAGCAGTAGGACTCCACCTATTGCAGCCTCAAAATTTCAAAATTGAAAGACTTTGCTTTGAGAATAAAGACCCACAATACAATGTTTTAGAATGTTGGTGGCCTAGAGAATTTGTTCCTCAGAATTTGACTAAGTGCTCAGCAATCCAGGCAATCAACTTATAAGCCAAGAGAAAAGAGACTGGTTACTGTGCCATTGGGCACCAGTCCTTTTCATCCAGATGGTGCTGTATTTTTTAACTGCTTTACGAATGCAAGAGTTGTCGATTCGGGAAGGTTCACATCCAGGTTTCACAAGAAGATTAGGGATGACAGGCAATGCGTCACTAAGAGGGCAATGTGTGAAGCCATGACTATGAAACCCAAGGTACAATGGAGACCTCAGATGATTGGAGTGCCAGTAAACTGAATCTTCAGCTGAGGAAAGCTGCAAGGAGAGAGTATGACTAGCCAAACAGAGAAGCCACGGGAGCTGCAGCCACCAGGAGACCCGCGCCCTTTGAAGCTCCCTACTTGCCACAGGTTGCCTCAGGTGCTACACATGGAACTATAGGATTTATTGCTTGAACTGCAGGATTTTGCACTTGCTTTGGTCCCATTCCTTTGCATCCCACTGTTTGCAAGATTTAGAATGAAAATGTCTATCTTGTGCCTTTGAATGCTGCAGGTGTTTAACTTACCTTTTCTTTGTGTAAGAGCCCAGAATTAAGAGTTTGCCTTAATTCTCAGAGGATTCCTGAGAGTTAGACTTCTCAGCACTGCTGAAATTGTTAGGATTATGGCCACTCTTGCAGATGGACTAAATGTTCTTTGCATAAAGGATGCACAGGAGTCTTTGAAGGGGCCAGGGACAGATTATTATGTTTTGTGTCCAGATGTCCATCCAATGCCTGATGCAGTCACTGGCCTTTTTCGGAGTCTGCTGAAACCAGAGTGTGTGATACTGGAATTAACACTGAGTGATTACTAAATTATTTCACTGATTAGTTTGGGACCATCTTAATCCTGGATGTTTGGATAAGATAATAATGCAGAAAGATGTTAAGGTCTTTTGCTTCTTTTTCTCTTGCACTTCCATGAGTTGTTGCCCTTCTGCCACGTGCTAAACTGCCTTTGGAGCCAGCTAATTATGTACTGAAACCTTTCAACCTGTAACTAAACAAATATTTCCCCTTTTAATTTTGGTTGTAGGGCATTTTGTCTCAGCAACGAGAAAAGTAACTAAGACCTCCTTAAAGGTCTGCTTGTGAAGAAAGCAATAGCACTTCTGATGATCTCATAGGGCTCAAGTAAACAAATTAATGATAAGATGCTACTATGTAAACAAATTTGCCAGATTCTGAACATAAGGGGCTTAGAAATAAAAAGAGCTAAGGAAAATGCCTTTAAAAATAGACTACTTCTTCAAGTTTGTAGATCAGAACGCAAACAATGAATATAAATACCTAGTTGAAAAAGAGTATAGTGAATGAGATTTTCTTTAAAGTGTATAATCTTCAACACAAACTAACATAATTTACTGCAAACAAAATTCACATAAAGAGAATTAAATAGAACACTGAGCAAACTAATCAAAATGATACATCTGTTTCTGTGTGGTCTCATTCTGTCTGTTTAACAAACTAACATATGAGCCCTCCCTGAAAGATGATGCTATCATTTACAGTCTCTGTGATTTGAGTTACAGAATGTTTTCCTCAAACAAAATTCATTAGATATAAAAAGAGGAAAATAAGACTGAAAATCAACAGAAAAAAACTTAAAAATAAATACAACCAAAGTTGAAAAAAATAATACAAATGTGTCTCTCATATGATAATACCTAAATGAATGAGATATTGTATAGAAAGTCAGTGTTTTATTCTCATGTTTAGGTGGAATTTGAGTTATATTTACTCACATTGTAAAGACATTATAATCATTCCACTGTTTTCTCTCAACAAACAAGAAAACTATCAGTGGAAGATGTAAGATTCTAAAAGCAGATACAAACCAAAATTTCCGTGTGATTACAGACAACTGTCAAACCTCTGTGTATTATAGGATTGCTGTCTTTTGAGAAGTTTGGTTGAACACTCTTTTCAATAAGTGGTCAATTATATAGTCATATCTAAATACATATTATTGTTTTGTGAGGTGCAAAAACAATTTCTGATGAATATCAAACTCAGTGAATGATAAAAAATTGTTTTAGAGATAAACATAAAAATTACATTATCTTGTATATTCACTTAGAAGTGCCCAAGAAGTACTAAGTTAGGAGGAAAATAAATAGGACTACATTAAATTTATGATATTTTAAACTTACCAAATGACATAATGAATATAAAACCAAGAGTGAAGCATATTTATAAAATCAATATTGAAAATATTCAATTACTAACATATGAATTCATAAGAAAACCATGTAAGTAATCAGTGTAAAAACTAATTGAGAAGATATTTTCATCTCCAGCACTGCAAAAAATAAATAATTAAATAAAAAGGATGAGGGTTTAAGATTTCATTGTGAAGTTAATAAAATGGCTCAAAGATAGCATGTAGGCAGTGAAACGTCCTCATGAAATTTAGAAGTTTAAATTGTGAAAAGTAAACTGGATGAAGTTATTTGGGAAACTTCAACAATATCTACAAAAATGGGCCATGCGCATATATATGTCCCAAGAAGGTAGTACTGTTGGACACAGCAAAAACTGGAAAAAACAATTTACTCACCCACATTACATGGATAAGTTAATTATGTTATGGATAATTAATTATGCTACAAATGTGATATATAGAGATAGATAGCATTAACTACAAAAAATCATGGTTGAATTTCTTCCAGACAAGCCAAATACAAATCTCATAAAATTAACTAGCATAAATGTACATTTCTTACACATCTTCACATATATACTATTTATAAAAGATTTAAAGCTAAAGTATATACTTTGATATCTGGATGTTGGGTAACTTTTTAAGTTTCAGTGACTGGCATAAACAAGGGAAGTCTTTTGCATTATTTATAACTTTTGATATGTGTGAGGGTTGTCTTTGACATGTTGTTTTGAAGAAATATACTTTATTTTATATATTTATGTTGCAGTTTTATGAACTTGTGCTAAAATAATACATACGCTTTGAAATTAAAAGCCCAATTTCCAGAGATCACTTGTAATTTACATAGAATGTATCTATATTATGTCTTCAAACAGATCATACTCTAAGAAATATTAAAGAAAATAATTTAAATAGAAAAAAAAATTGGCTCAAATGGATATATGGATAAAAAGCAAAGAACATCAGAATATATTCTTCATCTAATAATTGAAAACTACTTGAACTATAATTCATTGCTTTTATAAAAAAGTTTCAATGCAGTTTGGGGCAATAATCCTAGTCACTTAGGCCCTGTTAAGCTTTGTGTCTAGATCTCGCTCTAAAGTCTCATGTAGACATGAGGGGGAGGTTTTTCGAAGGAGGCTCAATCCACAGATTGTGATTGATTCACGATCCAATGCTGGGCATATGAGTGTGAGTGCTACACTTGCCCTAGGGCGGTGTCTCTCTGTCTCTCTCACGGCATTTGGTATCTTCTGCCACCATGAACTGCTGCTCCTCTGCCATGTGCCATCTTGCATTGGAACTGGTTGAATATGGTCTGAAACCTGTACAAACTGAAAGCTAACTAAAAATTTCCCCCTTTCAACTTTGGATCTTGGGAGTTTTGTCTCAAATGAGAAAGGTAACTAAGGTAGGCCCATACTATCAATCCTTCATATACATGAAACAGAAGTTATAAAATTTCAAAGTATATAGACTTCTAATTATAGCTCTATAATTTCTGTAGCCATATTTTAATAATACATAAAACAAAAATCAATAACCTTATTGTAAAAATTGGCTATCCATATGCAGAAGACTAAAACTAGACCCATGCCTATCACCATGTACTAAACTAAAACCTAAATGGATCAAAGATCTAAATATTAAAACAGAAACACTAAATCTGTTGGAAGACAAAGTAGGTAAAAATCTCAAACATATAAGAGTAGGTAGAGAATTCATGAACAAGAATCAAACCACACGGCAAATACTTCCCAGAATCAATAACTGGGACCATATCTTATTAAAGAGTTTCTGCATGTTGAAAGAGATTTTCATCAGAGTGAAGAAAACCCACATATTGGGAAAAAATCTTAATGGACTGTCCCTCAAACAAAGGACTTCTTTCTAGAACTTATAAAGAATTAAAAAAAAATCAGACCCTCAAAATTCAAAGACTCAATACAAAAATGGGCATCTGAAATGAATACAGAGTTCTCAGATGAACAAATACGAATGGCAAATAAATACATGAAAAAATGTTCATCATCATTAGTCATGAGAGAAATGCAAACTAAAACCACACTGAGATTCCATCTCACCCCAGAAAGAATGGCCAGGATAGAAAAAAATACCAACAACAAGTGCTGGAGAGGCTGTGGGGAAAAAGGAACTCTTCTACACTGTTGGTGGGAGTGTACACTGGTACAACCGCTGTGGAGGTCAGTTTGGAGATTTATCAAAAAGCTGGGTTTGGAAGTCCCATTTGACCCAGATATTCCACTTCTAGGCATATTCCCATAAAAACTGAAAACAGCATACCACAGTGATATAGCACCCATGTTTATAGCAGCACAATTTGTAATAGCCAGATCTTGGAAACAACCTACGTGGCCATCAACTGAGGAATGGATAAAAAAGAAGTGCCATTTTTATACAATGGAGTACTACTCAGCTAGAAAGAATGATCACATTGAGATATTTATAAATAAATGGACACAACTTGAGACCATACTCATAAGTGAAATAAACCAAACTCACATGTGTAAATACAGTATAATCTCCCTAGTATGAGAGTTAGTAAGAGTATATAAGATTTTATGGTAATCATGATTTCCCATTTCATTGCTTTGAAGACTTTCAACGTTTTCATTCATCAGTTGGAATGGTTTTAATCTGTTTTGTTTGACTTTATTATGTGTGATGTTATGAACAGCTGTTTTGAAGAAAACAAAACATTATGGCAGCCATTGATGATTTAATATCATCTTACTTAGAAGTCCTACCATGTTTCTACTCTGCTGTTACCATCGGTTTTATCATGTTGAGTCTTATTGCGATTTTAATATATGTGATAGTATAAACAAATTTTTTTATTGAAAATGAGATATTATAGTAGCCATTGATCATTATCTGTTATTTGGTTCAGAAGGTCCTGTAATTCTTTCATTCTTTTGAATGGTTTTATACTATTTTGTTATGTTTTATATTATTGTATTTGAAACTGTGCTCAACTATAGCAGAGAAAGAGATATTTTGATAGCTACTGTTTATGTCCAGTTGTCTTATTGTAAAGTGCTGTGTTGCTTATGCTGTTCTGTTCTGATCTGCTTTGTTCTGCCCTCTTTTGTTTTATTCTGTTTAAAATTAAAAAAAAAAACATAGTATTGAATAACACTATCAATCTCTTTGATGCAACTGATTTTACAGAAGATACTTCTTGGCAGCAGAATTCAAATTATTTCAAATTCACACATAACCCTGACCATATTATACATTAGTTTACAAGTCTCAATAAATTTTGCACCACTCAAGGGATCAAATCTTTTTTAACCACAATGTGATTAAATTATAAATAATGCAAAAACTAGAAACATGTATAAACACTCTCTAGGAAATTTTCAAATATGCAGAAATAGAATAAAAGTACATACATAAGCTTGCAAATTGAATAAAACATCTTTAAGAAACCTAAAAATGACACTGTCATTAAGGTGTCTAAGAAAAACTTACAGGAAAATTAGAATTAAATACTGAATGAAAATGGTAACACACCAAGCGTGACATATGAAAATACACAGATTTTCCTACCAATGCATTTGAACTTCAACAAAGTTATTATTCTCATATTCACAAGACACTGTTAGATTAATAAAATGTTATAACCTGGAAGAAAATATTGCTAAGTCATATATGCATCTGGTAAACATCTTAGAAACAGTTTACAGAAAGAGCTACTACAGTTCAATATTAAGAAGACAGCACAATTTTTATGAGGAAATTTTTAGACACCTTTCTAAAATTAGAGATGACTAAGAGTTACTAGGAAAATGCAACCAATTGCAGGGCTATTAGAAATTCTAAATTAAAAATTGCTGACTATATTGTGTGCATACATAGAAATCTTGAATTCTCATGTACTGCTATGGTAGATGTAAAGTGACTATTCATACACTCTTCAAAACATCTGTACCTACAGAAACTGGAAAACTAGTATTTATGGTTGCTTTACATGTAAAAGTTTCTGGACACAATCAGGTATCTATCAACAGATGAATAAATAGTAAAATTATAAGATATTGAAACAATACAATGCCACTTAGAAATAAAAAGAACAAATCATTGCTGCCTTCAATGACCTGTGTTCAAAAAATTTTTATGGAGTGAAAAAAAGTCTGAAGTTTGAAATGTTCTGTTTTTTATAAATTGAAATAGGGTATGTGATTCTTTATGGAAAAAATCAAATTTATGTTTACTGTCGGTCAGTGGGAGGAGAAAGTGGGAGGAGTTATAATCAGTGGAGACTTCTCTAGACTGTGTAGTTGTGGCTGAAGGGTAAATGTATGCCAATATTTATTGAACTGTGTACTTCAAATAAATACAATTCAATGAATGACCATATTACATCTTTAATTATAACAAAAATGTCAGCCATTTTGGTAAAAGAATACTCAGTTCTTCATTGCTGCTTATGGCAAAGATGCAAAAATCATGTCTGAGTGACCATAAGTAGGGAAGTATTTGAAAATATTGGGGTCTTTTTTAATCTTATGCTTGCAGTAAACAATATTTACATTAATGGAGTTGGTTCATGTACATAAAATAACTTAAAGTATAATTTTATTCCCTTTCTTTCCCTTCCTCCCCCTTCTTTCCTCTTTCCATCCCTTTCTTATAAGAGAAATATCTACCACTTTACATCATGTTAATATTTTTAATTTACTCTTTATATGTAATTTGGATTTCTTATAAGAGAGACATTGTGATATTAAAGCTTGTGTATCTGTCTTAATTCAATTAATATTTTGGTCTCTAGTTATGAGGGACTTCTTCTCACCTCCGATCTCCTACAACAAGTGTATGACACAGGCTTGAATAAAAACAGACAGGTAGCATGGTTTTTGAGGAACCCAGCAAAGCCAAAACTCCCTGGGAGTAAAGACGAGGACTCTCTGGATCACATGTTTATTGAGTTTTCATAGATTTGGGCAGTGCAGGAACAGAAGGGCACATCAGGGGCAAAAGCCCATGAAAATAACCAGGGCCTTGAGAACCAGAGGCAGTAAATCTTTCCAATTAACTGAACCGTTTGATCTCTAAAACTGACAGTTTTATTCCTCTGCAACAGGCAGTGTCAGCAGACCTTTCTTGAACTGCCCTAGCTATGGTGCTATCTTGACTTTAGAGCACTGTGAATATGAGCATTTTAATTCCTCTGGTCTCTTCTCTCCCTTTCTCCTTGTGGTCTAAGACCACTTTACATTTCTACAGTATCTCCTAGTTGAGGTTGTATTGTCCTGCCACAGAATATTCAGTTAAATAAAAGCAATGTTGTTATTCTAACTATAATTAGTTTACTCTAACTATAATTAGAATAAATTAATTCTAAATAAAAATTTAAAAAAAGAAAATTTATAATTTAAAGATTTTACTGATTGATAATTGTAATATTTCAATTTGATGAATAGAAACCATCTAGTTGATTAATAAATTCTGGCTATGTTTATGGATGATTGACATACAGGTCATTTTATAAACAGATTCATTTTATAAATACATTTATTCTGTTCCTTTAGAATGCTCAAAGGAATACACTTACAAAATTCATACTTATGTAAGTTAGACATTCTGAATTATTGCTGTGTAATTTTCTAAAAATAATTTTAAGCGTTCTCTCTGGATGATGTAATTTATTACTTCCAGTAATTTGCAAGGGATTATACACAAGATACCATCATTAATCCACAACAAATATCTATGTTCTCATCACACTTTTCCTTTATTTTAAATAAAGTTAAGATTTAATTTTACATGCTATTTTAGATCCTGGCAAGTACCAAATTGTATTAGAGCAAAACCCAAACTTGCAGTGTATTTGTTGTATGTTTGCCTTATGAATAAATGCCAGCACTCTTTGCAAATGAGAAAGGAGGCCAGCAGATATGTCATAACTTTCTCAATGTCAAGAACAGTTGCTCTGCTGTGGTATGTACCGCAGTCTGTCTCACAATGATAAATGAGGAAGTGGTGGTGCATACAATGGAAGATGATAAGTAGCCTGAAGAGGCACAGGAATGTAGTAGGTCGTCATCTCTATTTTTATTAGACTTCTTTTCTTCCCTAGAACATCATACCTTTCAGCATTAGCAGAGTTGATTTGGAACTCTGAATCCTTGATCTGGTATAATTTCCATGTTATTCAGTGTTCCTTTTGTTAACTTTTATATATTTTACTCAAGTAATAATTTCAAAGTGCTGCCATACTTTTGTCTAAAATACTATTAATTGAAGGTAATTTTTATGTGAAATGTTTAGTATGTTATGTGTTAGTTTCTGTTTGATTAATCAATGACATTCAAAAACATATCAGAGAATCTCACTTTAGAATTTCTATACAGTTTTCATCTTTTCAGTGTTAAATGAGGCTAACAGTTAGCTAGGATGTTTCTGTGTTGCATGAATCCTGAAAGCTATACGAATTCATTAAATATTTTCTGAGTCTAATAAGCAGTTTCTTACCATTGATCTATTGCAAGTAGTCCTACAATGGATAAAGTCCTTTGCTGTTTTATGTCCTCAATGAGTTGGAGATAAATATAAAGGTCAGAGTCATTTACTGTGTTTATGTACTAAATTTATTATTGTATAATTTGGCCATTTTTGACTTTGTAACTTCTTTTCTGTAGAATGTGTACTATTTGTAATATTCAATCAAATGAATCTTGAAAGGATCAAATGAAGTTATATATGCAAAGTGCCTACCATGTTATGAATTTCCAAGGAACTTACAAGTAGTTATTTCCACAGCCAAATTATTCCTCTAGAAAACTGAACTAAAATTTCCTGTCAGGAGCAAAAATTGAAAGCAACTCTGTAGGTATAGATGAAACATAAACTACAAGCAACTATAACTGTGGGTAATTATTGTTTGAAGAGATAGCAGTGTAATCTGAATGACAGGATTATCAACACAAGTTTCATTTTCAAAGACATATTTTGCACATCAAGTAGAAAAACTACCTATGCCTGATACTTTCTTATTTTAATTATAATGCAAAACCTAAATAATATTTTCACTTAATCTCATGAATTTTTTCACTATTGTCATTTAACCCAGGACCATAAATTATTAGATATCAATATATTGTTTTTACATGTGAGATCTTTACAGGACAGTAAAATGTGAAGAAATGACCAAAGTGTGATACTGTATGTTTTTCAGATAATAAAGTTTGGTTTTTTTGGAACTGGAAATTGAATACTGGACCTTGTCTTTCCAGGCAGGTGCTCTGCCATGGAGGTATACCCACGGCCCAACAAAAAGTTGATGACACAGTTGCAGGATAAATGGACTCTTGACCAAGATAGCAAAATCAAGAGACAACACAAAGTGGTATAAGAAGGATGGATGTTGAAGCTGGAGGAAAATAATAGTTGTTTCAGAATTTAATTACTCAGATGCTCTACAGGCTCAATTACAGTCTCTGGAAATCAGAGCTATTGTCTAGTGATGATATTTGAGAAACATATAGAGCAAAGGAATTTTTATGTTCCCGCTTATAGGGAGAGTCAGATCAATGGCCCTTTCTGAATTTACAGTTCTTCAAGTGATTTCACCTTAAAATATTCAAAATGCTATATTAGTATATTTTAAGATGACACATTTTTAACTCCTTCATTTACAATTTATAAATAAGTTATCCTGTCACTCAAATTGACAATTTTCACCATCTTTTGCTATATGAACTTCACGACATATTTAGCAAAACATTTTACCAGTATTTTACCATATTTAGCAAAACATTTTACCAGTAAATTTCTTTACTGCAATATACACTGCTCAAAACTTTTATCTGTCCAAAATATTTTTCCCAACATGTCTGTCACAAAAAGACATAACATTACTTTCTTCGTAAATGTTCTCAGAGTACCTGATAAGAAACACACTTTTTAGTGAGGTCAGCAAATAATTAGATTATTGTGTTAATCACAGAAACTCATCTTAGAAATATTAGAGATACAGTTACTATAGATCATTTTTAACATTAGTTTGCGTGTTAGTCCATTCAGAGAAAACAAGTAGAAGCCACTAGAATTTCCTTAACCTATAAAACTAACAAAAGTACTAGTTCATTGCTAAACAGTGCTGTAGAGATGATTCCTGCCGTTAGTAGCTTGAAAGATGTTAATTTCTACCTCTTCCCCCATTCAGCTCTTCTATCCACTCTAGGCTTAATCAATTGGTCAGTCCACTACTTTCATAAATTTTCCTTGAACCTAGGTAACACAGTGTGACTAACTTAGTAAACAGCACAAGTAAAATTGTTTTGTTATACATCCATGCTTGTCAACTCCTTTTAAGAATAGCCAGGGACACTCTTTATGTCTTCTGCATCTTTAGAATTGTTGAGATATACTTCATGTCTTGTCTGTTTAGATGAAGGGACCTATTTGCAATTAACTCAACTGAGTTCTGCAAGTTTAATTCCAGTATGTAAAATTTATGAAAGATTTGTGTGACAATTAAATTTCTTTATGAAGTCTGAAATAATTCTTGTGGCCATTACAGAATTATGAAAAATCCAAGAGTTTTATTTATTGCAATGGTGCTTTTTAAACCCAGGAAAAACATTTATTTTTAACTGGAATGAGTATGTTCCACTCAAATATCTTACATTCAGACAGAGACTGTTTTATAAATGGTTAAGTTAAGCTGGTATGTTTCAGTTTGTGAAGGCAAATAAAATTTTGAAATACTGAATTTCTCTCAGTATCAGGTGAAAATCTTTGCTTCCTTCTCATCTTAGTTTGCATCTATCTTAATGGTACAGATTGTAAGGAACAAGAATCGGGTGCTCTGGGGCTGCTGAAGCAGGAAATCACAAGTTTAGCCTGGCTGAGGAAGAGACCTGTTGGGCACACTGCTATCTGCTTAGCTGCCCTTAGGAATCCAAGCTGCTCCTGCGGCCTCTGCCGCAGGAGACTGCATGCAGGAACACACAGCAAGCTGCTCTGCTCTAAGGGCAGAAAAAGCAGAGGGGTGTGCGGAGAACTGTGCTAGATGCAAACATCAGTTAACTCCATAGTTTAGTTAGCAGAACCAGACTTCGGTGTTCCTGCAGCTCGTTCCGATGACTGCTGAGATCCTCACCAATTTGCTTCCAGTTTATCACATGGATGGACTCGATGTTCCTTGCGTGATCATTTTCTTAATTTGTCCTTTGTTCTCATTTCTTGGTATTTTCAACAAAAGCTCAACTGGCCTCACTCAGGAACTGCTTTCCATCCCACGTAGCGGTCTCGCTGGTCTCTCAGTGTTCTTGCAATCCTGGACTCTGCCTAATTTGTTCTGCTCATCTCTGAGTCCCAGGTGGCATACTGCCACTCCATCACAGCGGGAACCTCTCTGCCAATTAGAAAAAGCATCAAAAACGAGAGACTCAGGATATAACTCTGAGAGAAAGCCCTGGGTCAGTCCTTAATAACACACACACACGCACACAAAGGTAGCTGGGTAACAACAGTCCATGTAATATACATATATCCTATGAGTAATTAAACCATGGTAAGAGAAGTCTTTCATGCATAGGGTTTCAGTAAATGCAGATCATTTGTCCTAATTATATAGTACACTCTTCCAGTACTTACAAAGCCTGCTTCAATGGAAATTAATTCATAACCCTGAAATACGGGATATAAATTACTGTTCTTGTTCAGAGTGGGCAAAGCTATTAGTAGCACTTGAATTTGCCAAGGATTTTCTGTTTGTAAAATTTATTGTAAAAACTGGGTGATAACTTCAGAAGCTTTAGTACTAAATTTCATTAAATTATCTAAAATTAATCTTCTAAAATTTATAGATTTATTTTTCTTCTACGGTCTTTTCTTTTTCCTTTTTGACAATTTATAACTTTAAAAGGCTCTGTAGCCACAGTCTACTCACTTTGAAACTTGAATCGATTTTTATTGGTACTCACTATCAAAACCCAATAACCTGCTTAGGAAAAAAAGCTTTAGTTGATTGTAAAAAATGGCTCCACATTGCATAGATGATAACCTAATCTGCTTAATATTATGTCCATGCATCTTGTAAAAATAAGAAAGGAAACCACAATAACATTCTCAATAGTTTAGTATTTTTTTTTAATTTTAGGAAGGAATATTAATCTATCTCACTCAATTTATTTGTTAGCTGAAATTATTAATTCAATTCATTTTATTTCACCTTGGCAGACTCGACTTCTTACAATTTTAGCCTTACTTTTACTGTGTTCTATGAAGAATTTCTCTGCCTTCAAATTTGTGCCAGGCTGCAGTGCACAAACCATGTGAACCTCGGAAAATCAAATTTTCTAAGCATCAGGTTTTTTTAATCAATAAAATTATATCAAAATAATATTTCTTTTCTAAATGTGTTGTGACCATTTTATGTTTATCAATACCATGCCTGATAAATGTCACATATCAGTAACAAACATTAAAAAATTCCGACTATCGTTAGATATTATTACCAGCTTTATTCTAAAGAAGTAATATTTTACCTTTGGTTACGAATTGTAAAATAGCTTAGCACATTGTTCCTCATTTGTAATTCCCTCACATCTTCCCAGGAAATGTTTTTTGCAGAATTACCTTCTTCCACCCCGATATATTGTGTATTCTTGGTACTGAGTAGCTCCACAGATGTTCATCCTTTCATCTGGTAGGGTAAAATGAAGGAACATTCTAATCTTGACTTCAGTTTTGTAGGGAACCTTATTATCATCATGAAAACAGTCGGTTGTATGGATATTAGTTGTACGAAGTCATAAGTAAAACAATGAGAAAATCTTACCAATATTTCATAAATGCATGAGTATTTTTTTTCAGTTTCTTCTCACCTGAATTATGCCATAGTCACATTACAAAACATAATTGATATGAACATTCAATTATGTCACAAAAAAGAGGAGAAAGTTTGCATCTCTATTTAGGAATTATAAACAAGATGATTACATATTTTGAGGCATTTGTCCTAATAGCGTGAAAAGTATGTGACAATTATAAAATTCCAGAAATAGTTGTTTCCAATAATTAAGGACCAAGGTCATATTTATGGTAATATGTAAACTTCATCTATCATTAATTTTTTTTAAAAATGATGTATCTCACTATTGTAAAGGCTTCTTAGGAGAAAAGAAAAGTATTTTATTTTTTGAAATTAAGATAACTAGAAATGAAACCAAAGTCCATGGATATAAAAATAAATTTCTGAAGATAAGGAAAATATAATTTAATTTTCCTGGCTTAAAATTTCCAGATAAAATTACGTCCTCAAATCAACCAAACTTAACAAAAGTTCAGTATTTATTCTAATAATTAATGCTTTAAGCCAGAAACACAACAAAAGTCACTCCAATTTTATCTCAGATTTTCTCACCAGATCTGTCTTCATACTGCTCATGGCTGGTCTCCTTCCCTTTCTTGTCGCCTATTGAAAGTAAAGATTGACATTCTGTCCTATAGTAACATAACCTTTGTTAACTTCTGTTTCTGGGAGTGAAACTTAAAAAAACTGTGTGCTAAAATGAACTTCCTCTTCCTGAAATTGCAGGTATCAGGAGCATTTTGCCACAACAGGAAAGCTGGCAAATGCCAGGGATATAGCCTGGAATAGCCTGGAATGTTCTCTGCTGCACTGAGGACCCATTCATCAGGGAGGGAACAGAGCTGGGTGAGGAACCAGGACCGTTTCCACCATGCGAGAGTCAGGTAGATTCTCTTTCTCTTCATAAAATATGGTTAGAAAATCAAGGTTTTAAAAGTTAAGCTTGATCAGAATGTCAATTTTAATAAAAAAGTCACACTCAAAGCCAAAAAGATCTCACCCTTAAAGAGAAAAGATGACAAATGTTTACTAATAGTGAGTGGAGAGAGCTTTTAAAATTATGTCAACAAAATGTTGAAGAGATGACAATATGAAAGCTGCAATCATAAACATGCATAAAGCAAATGAATGTAATACAAAGCCCTGGAAAATAACAACAAATATATAAACTATAATAAATGATTCATCCTTCACTTATTTATCCATTATTTTTACTTTCATTTGCTGAGATGAGAGATAAACTATGGTATTCAAATTTGTGGATCTAATTTATTTCACTCAACACTATATTTTCCAGATGCATCCATTTTCTTCTCTATAGCAGAGAAATATTCCATTATATAAAGATACCAAATTTTCTTTATCCAATTGTCTGTTGTTAGGTATACAGGCTACATGTACTACTAAACAGGTACTACATGTACTAATAAAATAAAATTAAAAAATAAAAAAGAACCAAAATGGAACTGTGAAACTTAATAGTAATTATAATAACTGAAATATAAAGAGCTTTGTATGACATCATCACTAGAATGAAGAAGATAGCAAAAGAATTCAGGGAACTATGTTTTAATTAGTCTTAAAAATATATTGATAATAGATTGAGAAAAAAAATGGAGTCTCAGATCTCTGTGGAACATAATATAAGGTGCAGCATTTTAAATGTCATTCCTTGAAGGTCCCTGATGAGGTTTTGAGTGTATGATGTACAGAGTAGGAAAAATCTGATATGCTACATTGTCTAACAAGGAGCTAGTGATAGAAAATGTAAATAATCCATATAGCAAAACTAGAAGACAGTTGGATGAGGACAATTAGGAAGTGAACAAAAGACATGTAAAGATATTATATCAAAATGTACAAAACACTTCATGACAAAAAAAGCACAAAAATGTATATTAATAATTACAAATTCCAAATTTAAAAGACTGCAAAAATTAATAGTGGTGTCTCCAGGAAACCTGGATATGTATAAATGGTAAAAATGTACAATATGACAATCATAATTAAAGATAGTTTGGCAGTTTCTTAAAAATCAACCGACCAAAGAACCCCAGAGCACTAAAACTTCAATTATCATTCAAGCAAGCAATTGCTTTTATCAGGTCCTGACCTAGATCCTTGATCTCCTAAAAGAGTGTACGGTGGATGTTTAAATAAAATGAGACAAGTGGTATGAATTTAGGGCTCCAGGAGGGTCAAAAACCTTTAGCTGGGTTCGAGACGCTGAGGGCTAAGAAACAGACTTCTCTAGACCACCCGTATTTATTAGGCCCACAAAACAAGTGGGGAAACTGAGGAAAGCACAGGCAATGAGCAGGACCTTGGGAGCCACTTCAAGGACATCTCCAAGTAGTGACTCATGTCAATTTAGTAGAACTGTCTTATCATGAAGACATGGTAGGAGTGAGGCTGTAGGAGTAATTGCTGCAGCTGCAGTCTCTGTCTACTTAATTGATGTTTGAAAAGGTCCTCAGCTGTGGCCTTCTCTTGCCCTTTGAGGTATCTCTGGCCTCACAGGCCACTACAGGCCTCAGCCAGGACCAGTGATTCACAGAGGTTCACTTACTATGAATCAGCTCCCATCGCCAGGCAACAGGCCTAGGCCTGGGACAGACTCACAGATAAACACAGAAAACCAATTAGTTAATTTGAAATCCTGCTCAGAGCCACTGGCTCACAGCTTTTGTGAGCATTCATCCTACAGAAATTAAGATTTAAATTATAGCAAAAACCTCTACATGGATTTTTTATAGCAGCATTATTTGAAGTAAGCAAGCATCAAACAATGGAAACAACCTAGGAATCTTTCAACAGGTTATTGGTTAATCATCCATAATCAATCCATGTAGTGAAGTAGTATTCAGCAATAAAAAATTATCAGCTATTAATATACAAAATAGAAAAACATAACTGATGAAATCAATGTTAATTTTTAAAATTTAAATTCCATATGTTCTCTAGTACTGTCCCAATTGTACAACATTCTTCAAACAATAAACATCTAAATATGAATTAAAAGTTTATGAATGTTGGGGATTAAAGAGGATGATGTAGGTGGATCAGGAGTAAGTATGATTTAAAGGGTGAGGTGAGAAATACTAGCAATAACCTGAAGAGCTTTGTATTTGGCCATGTAACTGTCAGTGTCAAACTGTGTATTGCAGTGTAACTTTATAGAACATTATTGATCAAAATGGGCATAGCATTCATCTACACTATTTATCAAAAATGCATGTGATTCTATACCTATCTCAAAATTAAAAGTTTCAAAGATGACAAAAATAGCCATAAACAATTTTTAACTTAATATGAATATTTGCTTTTCATTTTTTTCAGAATCTATCTAATAAAATATTTTCCCACTATATGTGTTACATACAACATAGTTAAATGCTTAATTTTGCAATATATTTAAAAGAAAATATAGTCTTGTAACAATTACTTATTTGTTCAGCAATTACCAAGTGTAGAGTATTATGTTTAATCTATGACTTCATTCCATTTAAAGGGAACAATATTTAAAATTATTTAAAGTCAGTGTACTCTAAATCTAAAACTCTTAGCTATATTCAATCATCATTCACATTTTAACAATTTTTATAATTATATTTTTCCTCTAGAAATATTTATTGAGTTTTAGACTCATAAAACAACTGTGATAAATATAAAGTAGTTACCAAAATCTTAGCTAAAAGTGGATACATATTATGAATAAAATCAAACTGGTTATATATAATTGCTCTACAACTTATTATGATATAATTTTATATATTTTGATTGAAATCTTAGTATCTCAAATTTCCTGTGTAATAAGAGAATAAAGAGTCATTGTTATATCAAAGAACTTTGGTGGAATTGAATTAATATAAATACTAAGATCAGGACCTGAAACACATTGCTCAGTAACTGTCAATTGTAATCTAATATTATTGCACTTTAAAAAGCAGTTATATTATTATTTATTACACCAACAGCATATTTTCTCTATTCCTGACTTTCATAAAGTGATGGCAAAGTTCTGTATCTGTACATATCATTGTCAGTACAGGTTGTGATGCTGTGTGGTTCCATATAATGTTACCACTGTGGAAGATGAGTTTGAAAAAAATAGTATTATTTCTCAGAACTGCATGTGAACTTACAATAAATTTCACAACAAAGTGGTTAATTGAAAAAGACACTGCATGAAATATTTTTTTGTGCCTAGTTTAGTGATCTGATTTTAATTTTCAAAAACTCACTGGATAATCAGAGTCATAATCTGTATTTTTAAACAAACTACATTATTTTATTACTCATCACCAAGAGAATTTTATTTTTCAACCTCCATTCAAAGCGACTTTCACTGTAGACTGTAAATTCAATCAAGTAGTATCTGCTTTTGATCTACTAAACACTTAGTGGGCAAATTCTCATGTATAAAACTAGCTAAGGGAAATTGTTATCTTTAAAAGAAATGTTCATACTTTACATGCACACACATAGCTTTTGAAACTTGTGAAATATTTTCAGGATTTTGTCTTTATTCTAAACAAACCATTTTCTTCTCATTATGAGAGGAAACAGTTTGTGGAGAGAAGTTTATAACACCGAATATCCAGATATCTACAGAAAGACTTTCCACTGTATTAAATCTTAGTAGCAAGCTAGAGTCTTTCTGAAAACATAGAGGAGGGGGCGGGGGAAACAGGAGGAAGGCAAAGAAGAAAAAGTGGATGAAAAAGAAAAGGGAAGGAGATAGGAAAATGAAAGGAAAAGCTGGGGAGAAGGAGAAAAAGGGAAAGAAGAACAGGAGGAAGACATTTTCTGAAGTGAGCATAGTTGGTTTTATTACTTTTGAGCCTTTGTTTTGATCGTGACAAACAGATTGCTATGGCATGGATGTATTATTATCACTAAAGTAAATTAGTCCTTTGTGAGTTATTGTCCTCTACATCATACATGGGAAGAGTTGCTCCCAAGGCAATCAGAGAAACTGCAGAAGCTTCCTGGTTTCTGCCTTATTAAATTAGCATTCAATTAGTTATGTTGGGCCATGTAGTAAATGATTTAAATAATCAAACAATATTACCCACAAATCAAAAGAAAGTGACCGAGGTGCACTTAATATATGTCTGAACTTCACTGACATTTTGACAGGTTGCCTCTGGAAATATCTCATCACTTTAACTTCAGAAAACATAAGATTTTAAAGTCTTTCTCTGCTCGTTCAGTGTTAATCTTTTTATCATTTTCCCCATTTTATGCCTCAAGAATGTTTTTCTCACAAGCCTGGAACCTTCCTTTATAATCTATTTCAATCCCATGTCCCAGTTTGTGCAGGAGGGTAGAGGTATTATCCATGATCTTCTATTGTTATAATGAAATATATGATGCATGCTAATTTCATAGTAAAGTGGGGTTTGACTCATTATTCTAGAAGGACACGGTGCCTACACATGAATCACGCTGTGCAGGAGTCTGCTGGTAAGAGCATGTATGCAACTCTGGCTGTGATCTTTCCCCGTTTCCTCACAAGGTCACCAGAATTCAGTCATAAAATTGAAGTACTTCTCAAAGTTTCCATCTCTAAACACCATAACCAGATTAAAATTTCATGCTCCTAACATAAAACATTGAAGCTTAAATTATAGTATAGGTTTCATTTTTAGGGGGATAAACTTAGTGAAATTAAACCTCAAAGGGGGAGAGACAACAAAATCAGAAGGCCTGATCACAGAAAATAAGATCTGCAAACTCAGCAACACTCCGTATATTCCACACATTCTGATGTCCTTCAGGACTGGTCTGATTTGTGGTGTTTTTCTCTTATTTCAATCGCCTTGATAAAAGTATTCTTTGACTTTTTAACTTTGCCCAGTGTGATTTCTGCTTTAATATGAGCAAATGACAGTAACACCCCTTCCCACAATTTTAGCATGTGCTCTCTCTCTCTCTCTCTCTCTGTGTCAGTACTGGAACACATGTCAAATAATATTGGATACAAAATGACCTATATTAATCATAATAATGTCTCATTCTTTATTAAATTTGTTTTTTTTCAAAAGTGAACATCCTTTGTCAAAAGATCAAATGAATACAGTGTGATATCCCTATGAGATTGTGAATTGGTCAATATTGACTTAATTAATTTGAAGAGTTAAGAGAAACACTGCTGATAAAAAAATTTTTTTAGTAAGATTGCACTATTATGCTTTCTAGATCAAAACACTGTGTAAATATTTTCTTTTTGAGCAATGCAACAAAAGCATTCTTTGATATGACACCCATTCTTACTTATGCCTACCCCAAATCCATCTGTCAAAAACCTTGAAGTTTCCTTGTTTAAAATTTTTAATTGAATATCATCATTTCAATTTCATTTCTTCCCTGATACAGATACCTTTTAAAATCAGTAAGAATATAAGTCTTATAAAAACACACATTTTGTGTATTTGATGATGGTCACCACATGAACACTGATACTGAAGTAAATACGATATTGAGAGAATTTGACACTTTTCAAATATTTACCAACGAGGAAGTGAGGTAATAAGAGATCCAGTAATGAGCAAGGAGTCCTAACTCAAGGTGCAGGCTGTAAAAATCCATAGTACTAGAGTGAAACATTTATAAAAAGATATTAAGTATAGAAGAAAAAAGAAGAAAACTAATTGTCTTTAACAAGAGAAGGAACAGATAAGTAATACGGTTTTGATTTGGTGGGCGACACAGGTAGGTGATGAAACTTGCAGTATTTTATAGTCTGTGTAAATGTAGTTTTCTTCATCTTAAGAGCAGTTGCATAGCAAAGAAAAAAGATGAGTATAGAAAGGTTCTGTTTTATTTTTTTAAATTTTATTTAAAGAGAAAAACAAAACAAAATGGAATAAAGGGTAGTTAACAATACAGAATTCCAAGGAAAAAAGGAAAAGAACCAAAAAAAAAAAAAAAACACTAAGAAAGCATTACTTGATAAATTACATACTGACATCTTGGAAACAGTTGTTCAAATTACAAAATTAAAACATGCAAAGTAGACATTCAAAGAGTGAGACTGCTAACAGTTCTGCTCCACGATCTGACAAAAACAGCAATATGGTCATCCATTTTACACACTTAAAGATACATGCAATTATAACAAAAGGGTAAAATTAAACACAAGAAAACAGAACAAAGTGGGTCACAAGAAAGCAATGTAAGAGACATGAATTTCAAAGCTAGACAATTGGAGATATTCACTCTCTATCATATTGACTCTTATTTTCTTCCAAATAGTTGTCCATATTGTCACATACAGGGAATTCACATGAAACAACATAGTATGGAACTGATCTGAACAGGACAAGGAAGGCATTTCAGGTCTTCAAGATCAGACAATTGGGAAGCCAGCAATGACTGTCATAGTGTCTCTCATTCTCTTCAAAACAGCTGCCATACCTTCATGTGTGTTGAATTTAAACAAAACAAAACAAGCTAAAATCACTTTGAACAAAGAATGATAGTTTTGCTGGACTTCACATTATGACATTATGGAATCAGCACTGGGTACTATAGTGTCTCTTTTTCTTCAAAGTGTTTGTTCATTTCAACATGTGTTATATAGTTGGTTCTCGTAAACTGTTTATAAGCTCTACACATTCATGAGTCTACATGTATATCTGTCCTTTCTGTATTAGGGGGAAAAACAAAACAAAGCAAGATAAAACAAAATATTCACTAAGATACCCACTCTGGTTTGATTATTACCTGCTTTTAAAGTCTTATAATGCTTTGTTTTTATTAATATTGTTATATACTGCTGAGACACCATGGTAACCATTGTAGATCACCTTGTATTGTGGTTTTATATGACTTTTTTGTTTCATGCTTTTCTAGAAAGGTTTTAAAACTACTGTGATTTGTGTTATGACACAGTGGTGCATGTCATTCTTATCATAGTTCAGATGGCACTGCCTCACAAGAGCTTTCTAAAGCCTGTGGTTCACATACAGAGCTAAGCTCAAAGTGTGGGCCTCCACTGTTTGTTTGAAGCCAAATCATGCTGAGATTAGCTTTTCATCATATTTCATAATTAGTATTACACTTATTGTTTACTTTTATTGGTCACTGATAGGCCACAGTTTCCCTAAAATTGATTATGTTCTCCAGGTAGCAGAGTCCATAGCATGAAGTGAATATCTTCTTGTAAAATACTTAAAAGTATGATACTATAACAATAATGTACTGCACTATTAGCATAAGTTCATGGCAGTATTGGCTCCCAGGAGTGAATCCCTGTTTCACAGCATATATTCTAATGACCTACACCTCATACTTTTCTAGTATTTCTATCATGTTAATCTTAAATCAAATCCCAAGCATTACATTTGCATATCAAAGCAAAAGAAAGACAGCACAAATGTTATTTCAAATCTCTGTATCATGAGATAAGAAAGGAACAAACAAAAATAAAATATCTTCAAATCACACACTCAGTATTTTTTTTTTCATTTTCCAGGTTGCCAGGGTGTTACATAGAGTTTTTGTTTTATTTTCTCAACAAAGTTAAAAGAAAAACTAAGCTACTAGAAAATAAGGTCAATGATTTCACTACAGATGAAAAAAGTCATGAAAGCTTAAAAGATAAGTATCATGCTGTGTTTTTGTTTTATTTTCACTAATTTGTTTTCTGAAATGGGTCACAATTTCCCTTCAGCTATTTGTAAAATAACCCTATTATAATTTGCCTTTGTTCTATAGCTACTATAAAATTAGGCAAATTGAGAGACAATTTTTACTATTGTTATTCTGAGTGATTTATGACCCTAACTTTCACTTAACTAGTAAATTTTGCTTATAAAATAACCGCTATTGCATTAAGACAAATACATCAATTTTAATTTGTTTTAATTCATATTTTCTTTTGTCCACTGTCATCCCAAAGTTCTATTTAAATATATGATTCAACTGCAGTTGAATAAAATCTATTCTATTTCCATCATTTAAAAAGAAAGACTAATACAAAACTTAAAAAATGTAGGCAGAGTGCAAAAACTAGTATAGAAAAATAAAACCATAAGAAAATATTAATCATAATTTTTATTCAAATTCTACTGCCTTATCTTAGAGAAACTCAATCTTTTCTGAAACTCAATCTATTATATGCAAAATACGAGGTTAAATAAAGTTAAATATTATTATCTATGAAACAAAGACATTTGTCTAATACTAACTGTAGATGGAGCAGTGTTACATAGATTTCTTCATTAGTTCTTACAATAGTAAAACATACAAACCTTATAACTTATTTATTATATGCCAATATCTACATTACCACATCCATTGTTGTATCACTTACTTTGGTTTCATTTATCTAGTCAAACACTAACTGGTATATTTCTAACACACATGACATTTTGAACTCAATGTATTTCATTTTTAAAAATATAAGATATGAATTCATGGTAAGAAGACAAAAATGGTACTAAAAATTTTGGTGCATCATCTTACCTGGTATTGTCAAAGCAAAGATATTGAATATAGGTGTACTTTACAAATTTATATAATAGATAATTAAAGCTCTAGTTAGAAGTTTTCTAAGTCAAACATATAAAAAAGGCAATATATTTTAATTATGTGAATTATGTTATCATAGTAAAAATGGCTGTGTTGAATAACAAATTAGGCAAAAACAATCACTTGCTCTTATGAATCCAGAACCCATAAAAATTTTAAATTGCTTAAACATTCTGATATAACAAGCAAAATACAGAAAAATAGAGATTTACATTTAAAATAAAATGCTTACCTAAGGAAAGTAACCAGAAAAATAGCCAAAACAAACTAAGAAATGAAAAGCAAATGATTGGTGAGTTTGAAAAGATTAAGTTAATAAAAATATCATTCTTAATAAAGTACAATAATAAAAATTTATGAGACAAGTACTGAGATTGGAATAATAATTTTCAGAGGATAATGAAAAAGATTCATGGAAGGCACAAGCTGAATAAAATTTTAAAGACCTTGCACTACACCAATACATGCTGTTGAATCACATGGTTACCTTTTATGGCTGGTTTGACCTTGATACCGCAAATGATTCAGTACAAAAGTGAACATATTTGAAACTTAGTGTCATCTAGCTGCTCATCTTAACTTTCTTGAGAACTTTGTGCACCCAGCATTATAATAGCGGTCAGCTGAGGCACAACAATGGAAACCTATCTTTTAGCAAACTCAATCAGAAAAGGTCATTAAAAGCTTGAGACCCTAGTATGCTGGTAAAATGGTGCACTCTAAGCCAAAAGTTATCTGAAACAAGAAAGCCAATAGTAAAACGCTCATCCTAGGCTAAATCTCTGAGGACCAGGGCAGAGCACATAAGTGATACTAGTTGAAGTCCTAGATTCCAAAGGCCATCAAATCAGGCCTTCTCATATCCAAGAGAGCAGAAGAAAATATCACTTCAGTTCTCCGCAAAAGAACAACTCATCAGTACTTCTTGTATCTGAGCCCCGTCATATTACATGTTGCCTGCTCACGTTGAGACTGGCTCTTTCTATCTTTTTCACTCACACTAACTTCTCCTAGAAATACCCTTAAAGACAACCCACATACATGAAAAAATGGTTTACTAGGATTCTAGGTATTTGTTCTACCTGAAATGATGCAACTACTCTGTATGCATTTGCAAGGCACTAATCTATGCCCCAGAATTTGACTTTCTGCCCTTCATACTTAAAAAAAAATTACAATTTGGGGTTTCAGGTTTTACAATTTCAACACATCTTGATTATGATTTTCAGGATTTTAGACTTTAAGGAGTTTGATCTTTTGGTATTAAAACATTAAGAATTATGGCATTTGAGATGATCCCTTTCAGGTTGTGAACTAACATCAGAAAATACTAATGGAACATCAATAGTATTTTTCAGGACTAGCGATGTCACTTAGATTTTAGATCACTTGTCTAACATATGTGAGGTCCTGGATTCAGTTCAGAGCACCAGAAAAAATTATATAATCTGTAAAAGTATCTTAATATTGTGATGCACCAAAGTACCATTTTGAAGTATGTTAATATTTTAAAATATTTATTCAATGATAATGACTAGCTGTTAAATATACATATTGTGTATACATGTATTTGTAGGTATACATATGTATGTATCTATTATCTGGTCTCATCTTCTGCTTGCTAGCATACTAGGGTGAAGATGACTATAAGATGTTGCACTATCTATTGAAAAAAGCTGTTCTTTCCAGAGAATTTGGACAGTCAGTTTTTTGTCTGAAACATGAAGCAAGAAATTTGTCTCATTAAATAAACATACTGGCCTGATGTGGAGATGAGCATGCCCAATTTCCTTTATGCTTGATACAGTATTAAATTGTTCTCTTATTCATGATTTTATGGATATAGAATCTGGATAAATTTCAAGATATTAAGAATTAGAATTGTATTTCTTATTGTTTATATCATCATAATAACTACCCTGATTTTAATCCAAAGGTCATGCTGCAGTCACGATGATTATTTTGCTTTTAAAAATTATATTAGCTTTTATTTTATAATAAATTCATTTGAACAATTACAAATATACCAGTGGAGAATCATTTAACTTCATCATACATATAAGGTAATTTAGTGCTGGGAAAAGGCCTTGAACTATATTAATTATTAATTAATAGTTAAAATTGATTTAATAAGCATATTTATATAATTCTTGATATCCTTATATCCAGTATAAATGTAGCAAATAAGAGAGTATAAAATGATGTCTTTGCAAGATACTTTTCTAGTTGTAATATGATGTGGTTTAGTTTGTTTCTCATAAAATTCTTCCAAAATGCAATTTAAAAATCTCTTAAGATAGTTTTGATAACTAAAATTAACTATTTTATTTCAAGAAAACAAAAATAATATTAATCTGTTTTTAATTTTCCATAAACTTCAAAGAAAACATAAATAGAATTTTAGAAAGGTGATAAAAACTCTCACTGTTCATATTGTCCAAATAACATTTACAACAATAATAATTGGGGAAATGTTGGCTTACTCAAATTATAATGGCTTACTAGGTTATAGTTTTTTGTGGAATTTCTATGGAAACCATTGAAAAACTGTGTGAACATTTATATTAAACACACAATTATTGACCCACTACCAATGCAAAATATTTGTGAGAAGCTCTTCCAGTGGAAAACCTTTCTGCATGCTGCTCACATGTCGTTTCACGCATCATTCTGTCACCAATCAATAAATTGAAATAAACTGGAAATTGATCACTTAAAATGATCTAAAATGGTTTCATTTGAACTTTTAATCACTAGGATAAAGTAAAAATGTACTGATCTACTATGAACACAATTACCGAACACTTTATATACTCAATTTGTTACCTATGCAGCTCTGCATATAGTGGTGATAAGAGCAATACTATATTGGAATTTCTAAGCTTATATTTCTATATATGTAAGAAAATAATCAAACACACTAAGTTGCATGAGTGATGACAAAGAAAAGAAAAATTCTGGAAGATGTTAGGGAGACAATGCTGTAGATACATGGATAGAGGGGTGGCTGAACAAGCAGATAGACAGGAGATATTATATCTCTTTTACTCTGTAGATATAATATTTAAGCTAATAAGTGAATAAAAAAAGAGCTGTCCACATAAATAACTGTTGCAATCATTTGGTGGGCAATAGTAATATGTGCACAAACACTGAGTTAAACAATCTATGCATGTTAAATAAATTTAAAATGAAAGATTTATGACATAAACATAATGAGTAATTTTCCATGAGATGAGCAAATGGATAGAAAAGAAAATCTCATGAGACCTGTAAGCCATGGCTAAAATTCTCATAATATTCTTGTAACATAAAGTAGAAAAGTTAGTGATGGAATGACATAAACTAAGTGATATGAAAAGAATAATTTCAGCTGAAATGTATAGCTGAACCTTGCTAGATACAAATCTGGGGGCAGGGAAAATCACTCTAGAAGGCATACCTTTCAGAAGCTCCATATCATCAGAAATGTCAGTGGTGAGGTTTCTATAGAGACAAGAAAAAGTAGTGCACATTTTGTAGATATTGTGTCCATGTAATTACATTAATTATTAATAGCTTATTAACCAGTTGTGGAATTGAAAAATCAAAAGAGAAACCAGGAGAATTTTGATGGAAAATCTGTTGATGATGATCATGAATTAGACAAAAAGAATGGAATAAGATTTGGGAAAGACCTAAGACTAAGATCACCTTATTAACAAAGCCTTGTGTTCAATATAATTATCATTTTCTTTCTGTGTGTCAGTGAAATCCTCTCACTTAAACCTTTCTTTATTGTGAGAGGGTTACAATGCACTATTATACTTCAGGGTCCTGGAAAAACATTAGCATAGTAAGACAGCTCTCTTCAGTTTTGGCAACTAGGGAGTCAGGATAAAGATGCCAACAGATTCATCGTTTAGTGAGCACCTTATCTTTGCAGGTGCTCAGGGTGAGAGTCTGAGCTAGTTCCCTACAATCTCTTGCACTAATCTCACTTGCCAGCTCCTGACTCATGATTCAGCCACCTCCAGAGATCATTAACAGTTTCATCTTACAGGTTAGGATTGTAACTAAAAGTTAAGTTTGAAATTCAGAATATATGTTAAGTAGCATATAGAAACACCTAAAGAAGAAGCCACTTGTTACAGAAGAAGCAGTATTGCACAGGTTGTTGGATTCTTACCTAGACCATCATACAGGTCAAAGCAAGATCTCTTGTAAGAAACACGGAAAGCCTGGGGCTTGAGTGGTCATAGCCAGCTCAGTGCAAATGAAAATATTGACTCGTCCATCTGCTGTGACCATTTACTTAATATAATCAGACATCCTTTCCCATTAAAAGGCATAATTAGATCTTTCCTAAAGAAAACATGTCCTCCTCTGCTGTGCAAGACATCTCTATACCTAAAAATTTACCTTAATTTCTTCAGGTCCACCTACTAAACTAAGAATGTGTCAGAAAATGCACCAGGGAGGAAAGTCTGGTGTTTTGAAGATTCAAATGATCACTACTACGAGTGAGCTACAAAACAATTCAACATGGATCAGGAGGAATAAAGAGAATGTGGCAAACTGTACGGAAGGAAGAGAATCTCCTTTTCACAGCTACCACATTATTAGATTTAAATATCCAGTTTTTAAAAACCAAACAAAGCATACAAAGAGGCAGGGAAGAATGCTCTATTTAAAGGGAAAACCACGAGTAATGCAACAAAAGATGTACCAGAGAAAGGTCTGATGGAAGCGCTACCAGGGAAGGCCAGCACCAGCCGTCTTAGACTGGTATGGTAGGTGATGCCGATGGCAGCAATTTCAAGCTCAATTTAGACAAATTAGTGATATGGAAAGATACTATCTCAAAAATTAGTAATAATATTAACAATAATAATGATAGACTAGAAATGTAGCTCAGTGTGAAAACTGAGTTCAGTTTCCTGTATTACATACAAACTATCAATATTTTTAAAAAAATAAAAACTAATTTTTTATACATCCTCGGCCAGTGAAAGACAGAGAAAATTATGAAACTGAAGTGTAAACAAAAGAAATAGAAACACAAAGACAAAAATCCTGAAAGTGAACTAAAAAGATGTGCTGGAGCTGAAAAAATATAATTACAAAATGCAGAATTCACTAGAGGGATTCAAAGTAAAACTTGAAAGGGCAAAAGAATCAGCAAACATAAATGTAAGAAAATGGAAATTACTCAGAAAGAGAAGAAAAATCCGAATAAAAGTGAGCAAACTATATGGAATATGTGGAATACAATGAAACAGGCCACCAACACACAGAAGGTGGACATTTTTAAAGAAGAGATGGAAAGATGCATAATGTCTGTTTTAAAACAATAACTGAAAATTGGCCAAAATGATGAAAGACATGAACATGTGTTCAAGAGGCTTAAAAAGCTCCACGTAGAATGAACTGAAACAAGCCCTCACAGAAAATGCATTATCAAACTTGCAAAATTGAAAGACAAAGAGAATTTAGAAGGCAGTAAGATAGAAATAAATCATTACATACAAGCAATGCTCAATAAGATGATGAGAAAATCTCTGATTAAAAACTATGGAAGCCAGCATTTAAACCTATTTTTGCTGCTGAGGAGAACAGAAAAGGTTACTTCTTTACAGCCTAAGCATAGTGCAAGTCAATTAAACATTAATTTGATTCATCAGTCTGTTTCCCACAAAGACAACCAAAAAAAAAACCCCTGAAACATGCTGAAAGATGATAGCAGACTACTGAAAAATAATTCCCACTGCAGCTTCTGTGCCAGACGTTGTCTTTGCTAACACAGCATACTCCAGACCTATATGCATGGAATGCCACTGTTAATCAGGAAAATGTGTCTTCATCCATCCTTACCAAGAAAGTGAATCTCAAGTGATACATAATGCATGTACTGGAAGCTATGTGTACCTGCAGTCTTGGTTGCCTTGCCACTGGCTTGTGTTATAAAACATTGCAAAAAGGAATTTCTCTCCAGGCATCCTTTTTAACATTACCTGCTGTGTTTTATCTATATCCTCATTTTAATCAGATCAGATAATCATAAATGGCAATAATAAGAAGATGCTGGCATTTCAAATCCTGTCCAGAAAGTGGAAAATAGTTCTTAAAAACTTTAAGAGTTCACTAAATCAGTGAAAGGTATGGGTCTAGTAATCTGGAGTTGCAGAGATGTACCCAAATATATAAAAACAGAAAACTATACCTTATTCTTTACACCACTAAGAGTAATCACAATGTCTACAGGGCTTAGGGGGCCCAGAGGAAGCATATTTTGCAGATAAGAATATAAATTCAACCATTTCACAGTGACAAATAAGACTGATGGGATAAACTATAAGGTGACCCAGAATCTCATCTTATTTTCCCCAAAAGTATATTGGATTTTGTCCATGTCTCTTAAAATGAAATCTGTGGGATGTCCCTTAGGATTCTGAACTCTTCAAATTGATGTGTCTATGAATGATGGATATGTAAGCTTAAGTAAAGGATTTTAGTTGTACTAAGTTCCCTTAGAAACAGCCCTAACAGTTAGGAATGAAGAAAAAGCTTGCCAGCAAGACAGAGTTTGTGATGGTGTACACTCCACTACTCACCTCCTGGAAGGTAAATAAGTCAAACTTCAAAAATACGTAAAATACCGGAGATGTAGCTCAGTGGCATCTGTGCCTGCCTGGCAAGTGCAAGGTCATGAGTTTGATCCTTGGTACTAGAAAAAAAGAAAGAAAGGAAAGAAAGAAAGATCGAAAGAAAGAAAGAAAGAAAGAAAGAAAGAAAGAAGAAAGAAAGAAAGAACCATATAAAATCTATCTAAAATTTTAAAGGACTCACATCTTTTTCCACTCTCACAGAAATATTCAACATTTTATTTGCATCAAATAAAATGTCTACAGGTTTGATGTGTTAGGGAATTGAAAATAAAATGAAATGGAATGAAACCAAATGAACTCCTAGACTTTCAGAATTCATAATTTCACATGTCAAATCCTTGTCATATAAATCTCAGTGTTTTGTTCCCATTTTTTTAAGTGTCACTCATACATAGGTCTATTACAATTTCACCATATACAAAGTAATATATTTTCCTCCCTTAAATTCATTCCAATAAGCATATTGGTTATTTCCAAAGATATTAATATTTTACACATTAAAAATTTGTATTTTCAAATACATAAACAATATATATTCTTTGTTTTATGTCATATATATATATATATATACTTTTTATATATCAATAGTCCCATGTTCTTAATTATCATCAAGAAATTTTTTAAGCAACAGGTATACATTTTCTACAGGGTCTTAACACCTGAGACAATGGGTTTTGTGCCTAAAAATTCATATATTCCTCTTTTACTCAGAATTTTAATGTAAGGATTTGTATTAGCCCAGGTAGCATTTGTACTGAGTCTATAATTTCTTATTGTGTCCTTCATGCACCTCATCCTTTAGTTCCATGAAGGCAAAGTGTGTTTTCATGAAAGAGTTTACTAGTGAAAGCTTTTATATTAAGATACCCTTTCTATTTGTCTTTGTGTCTCGAAGAAGTTACTTTTACAAGTTCTTGTTCTTTTCTTGGAACATGTTATTCAAAGTTGATTAGCTGATAGGACGTGCTGGGATTGGGAAGAAGGTGGCACTATGGTTGAATCTCTATGGCTCTCGCAATTTGTCAGTCTCCTGTTATCACCAATCAGAGTGCCATTATCTTCCTTCTCTGGCGCCTCCCCTTCCTGCAACATTGCTATCTGCATTTAATGTCATGTTTATTTCCTGAGGTGGATTCACCTCATTTTTTGCATTTCCTCAACTGTGATAAATATTCATCAAAATCCTAAAACCAGTTGTGTTAACAGTTTCCTCATTTAGGAATTTTGCTTCATAGTGACAATTACTTCACTGAAAAATATTTGGTGAGGAACATGATATACAGTTTCTTGCTCATGGTGTATTTTCACTTCTTAGATCAGTACCAAGTTGGAAAATAAATTCAAAGACCCAATCCAAAAATGGGCATCTGAAATGAATACACAGTTCTCAGATGAAGAAATACAAATGAAAAATAAATACATGATGAAATGTTCTTCACATTAGTCATGAGAGAAATGCAAATTAAAACCACACTGAGATTTCATCTCACTCCAGAAAGAATGGCCAAGATAGAAAACACTACCAACAACAAGTGTTGGAGAGGCTGTGGGGAAAAAGGAACTCTTCTGCACTGTTGGTGGGAGTGTAGACTGGTGCAGCCATTGTGGAGGTCAGTCTGGAGATTCCTCAAAAAGCTGGGTTTGGAAGTCCCATTTGACCCAGCTATTCCACGTCTGGGCATGTTCCCAGAAGAACTGAAAATATCATATCACAGTGATTTATGTACACCCATGTTTATAGCAGCACAATTTGTAATAGCCAGATCCTGGAAGCAACCTAAGTGCCCATCAACTGAGGAATGGATAAAAAAGTTGTGGCATTTTTATACAATGGAGTACTACTCAGCTATAAAGAATGATCACATTGAGATATTTATAAATAAATGGACACGACTTGAGACCATTCTCTTAAGTGAAATAAACCAAACTCACAAGGGTAAATACCATATAGTCTCCCTAGTATGAG
>PVJX010014826.1:0-43952 GCA_004027295.1 Dolichotis patagonum | reverse complement strand
TGTAGTGCAGATCCATGATCTCTCCTGTGGACGTGGTCATCCTGAAAGTGAGGTCAGCCACACAGGTTGAAGCCACAGTGAGCTGCCTTTCAGCCCTTTGTCTAGGGAGCCGGATGGGAGAGGAGGAGGCAAGGTCACCCGTGCATCCTACCGGAGGGGAGAAGGGGGGATGCACAGCCTGGGATGGCTGCACGGGCACCAGGAGCTGAGATCCAGTGGGAGGAACACAGGGGAGATTCACCTGGCATGTGTCCTGCTGTCTGAGGGAGGCTCCCCCAGGAACAGGGAGGGCTGGGCACCATGGAGCCCTTGACCACAATTTCCCATGAGGATGCAGGGAGACCTGAGGACTGGGCATGGGTGAGAATTTACAGCTGCAACTTCATCCCACAGCCTCAGTGGCCAGGGGCATCTCTGAGTCCTGTGCTCACCTCTCAGCAGGCCTGTGTGCAAGGCCTTCGGCCAAGAACGCACCTAGTGTCACTTCAAGGATGGTGAGTCCAGACAAAGAGAGGCAGTGCCACGTGTTCCACGGGCCAGAACCTTGTGCTCAGCCCTGGTCACCACACAGAAGCCTGGAGGTGTCCATGGTGTGAGCAGCCCGGGGACACGCCGAGGCTACTCTGAGCTCCATCCACCAAATTCATGATGGGAGCCGCTGCAGCCCTGTTACTAGACAGGTGTGTGACATTGCCCCCAGATCCCAGCCCCAGCCATCAAGCGCCCTCTTCACTCTAGAAACCTCTGTGATCCCTGCAGCATTCTTTTGGGGTCCTGCCTGCCCCTCAAAAGGGTGCTGTGTTGTCCACTGCCACCGTGTGGTAGCAAGATGGAACAGCAGTGGCAAGGATGGGCTGGGTTCCAATGTCCTGGGAAAACTTTTTGCCCTCACTTTGGGGCTTCTGGGCCTCTTGGCAGTTGAATATGGGGAGAGGGCCAGGAACCCCAGAAAGCCTGAGATTTCTGATGAGGCGAGTGTAGGTGTGAAGGATGTGAAGAGCTGGGGCAGGCCGAGCGCTGCCCTGGATTTGCCCAGAGCTCTGCTCCTGGCACAAAGGAACAGCCAGGGTAGACAGATCCCTCCCTATATAAGCAGTGCACAACCGCTCTGGCCTGTTCCGCACCTCTAACTTCACACTGTTTCTCTGACTTCATGGTTTTGACTCAGATTCTGCCTGGTAGTAGGGTGTGTTCTGGGAAGAGCAAGGGGTCATCCACCATCACCCCACACATCCCCATGAAGAGACATGGACCCAAACCCTGGCCTTCTGAATGCTGTCCCCCAGTCTAAGCTGGGCCCTGCAAGCCTTTGACAAGAGCATGTTCAAGTCTTGTATCACTAAACAGAGACTCACATCCTGCCTCAAGGACACACAGCCATGCATGTTGTGGGGACAGAGTTTGGAACAAGAGAACCCCCCCACACACACACACACGGGTGTGTTGCTTGCCACTGTAGGAACAGTGAAATTTGGTAAAGGGAGGACCCTCATGACCTGCAAACTGTGGTCTGTGTTTGTAGCACCCAGGGCAGGATCTGAACCAGAGAATCTTCAGGGCAAGCTGGAACATGGAGGTAACACACATTATGGTGCATCTTGCTTCTGTATTTTCTCATTTTCTATTTTCATACTTGCTTTCTGCCTTGAGGCTTGTAAATTGCTTATGGTCAGTAGTTTATTACTAGTACTGGGACATCTTTAGGAAATGACTGATTTTCAGAGATGTCTTCTAGGGGTAGCAGGCTTTGGAGTCTGTCCCAAGATCTTGCCTCTTCTTTTCTTAAAGGGGCTTTTTTTTTGGTCTTTTCAGTATGATTTTCTTCTTTGGTACTGAGAATCAAACACAGGGTCTTGTGTTTGCCAGTCAGGAGAGGCACTACATCCCCAGCGCAGCCTCTTCAGTTTGGCAGGAATGAAAGGCTGCTGCTGTTTGGCCCAGCACCCAGTTCTTTGGTTCTGGACTACAGGATTGTTTGTGACCCCCAGACAACCCAGGTGGTGTTGTTCAAGGAGGATCAATTGATGCCAATAACTCTGTCACTTTGGCTAAAGTAGTACAATCAGCAATGACAGCTACATGAAGCACAGAGGAGGAAATGATAAGCTGTTGTAATCAAAAACACGCCCGCTTTAACCACAGGTATGAGATTTGTAGTTACACAGCCAAATCTAAGCCAAACCAGAACATTATATACAGTAAACATTTATTCAGTAGAGCAACTTTACCCTAAAGGGAGAAAATTTATAAGGGATAAGAAGAAAAACTAGAGAAACAAAAGGAGGTTAGAAGACTGAAGGGAGATTACCAAGCCTTGGAAAATGAGTAATAAAACAGGAGGAAAAGAAGGGAAAAACAAAAACAAAACAAAACAAAAACTGACAACAATGTTCAGAGGCAGGAAAAACAAAAAGCAAACACGAAGACAAAGGGTTCTCTCTGACTTCATCAAGCCTGTGGCAGTCTTCCTGGGTCTAAGGTTTTGTTGCAGTGTCCAATTCAGCGCCTGGCTCTTCTGTCACTGGTAGACAGGGGAGGCACTCAGAGCCCAGCTCCATGCTGGCAGATCCCAGCAGGCCTGCAGTAGTGTTATAGGCAGCTGAGTTAGTTAGAAATACTACAGGCTGTGAGACAGGTCTAGGTCCTGGAAGGAGCCAATGCAGAAGCCCAGATACCTGGCAACTATGGGGGAGACAGGCACCTCCTGCTGTGGGCCAAGCCTCAAGACAAAAGATCAAACAAATACACCCATATCCTAAGGACTGATGTTCTAAAGAGTTCCCTAGCACCCTGAGGAAGTCAGGAGTCACCATTCCAACTCCCTAGAGAAGATTCACTGCTCTCTATGACTGCTTGCTTTCTAAGTGACTCACTTTCCCTTTGTCCCCAATTTAATCAATTTTACCTGAACAATTAATCTTATTGGTTAACCATAGTTCTGTCCCACCTTATGCCCATCTACTTTGTGAGTTTTGCCCACCTTAACCTCATCTCACCCCTTTTACTCTGTCAAAGTCCCTGGAAAAGACAGAGTCCCTGATAACCCACTTGGGACCCTTTTTGTCTGTCTCAGACTAAAGCTTTCTTTTTCTCAATAAATATTCTACTCTTAACCTCTGTTGTTCCTGAAATTCATTCTTTGATTTTAGAGAAGATGGACTTGCACAGGACATAGTAGCTTGGGAGTTTCATTCCCATATAACATTTGGAGGTCTTCCGCTGAGATCAATGGAAGGAGGTGAGAGTTTGCTTTTGCTTCATAGACTCTCAACTGGGACTTATTGAGGTAGCAAATTTTTATGCTTCAAATTTTGCTTTTGTCTTTGCCATTTGTTCATAACTACTTGTAATAATTGCTTGCTATTAGCCCATTGTTTTTAATTGCTTTGTCTCATATAGTTTTATTAAAATAATGTAAATCTAAGTTCAACCATGGGAAAATTTAAAGGAAATTATATTTGTTTGATGGCATATTTTTATTATTTTATTCTTGTACATGTTAAATTTAAATTAGTTGCTAAAATTACTGTTACTCCTTGCTTGACTGTATTTAGACAATAGCACCAGAGATAATAATAATAAAACATCCTTAACAGACTTTAATATAAACTTCTGTAAACTGGTTCGTTCTCTTAAATGAAATCTAGTTCAGACTTAGAAAATATACATGCCTACTATAAAACATGGGACTTTTGCCACCATTTATGAAGCACTAGAATGGTGGCTATTCTTCAAGACTTGGAGGACAGGTTTCACTGAGACAGCCTGGCTCTGATCCTCCTCTCTACTCCAGAGGAAATGTGGAACCTGTTCTGCTTCAGTTTCCTTTCTTTGACTTTACCTCTACTCTTTTCCCACTTTACACTTTCCTTATAGAGGCTTGTAACATTAGGAAAAACTCTAGATTATTCCAACCTTTTCCTTCTAAGTTAAGCCCATAGAAAATGAGCATTTGCTAATGCCAAAGACAGAGAAGTCATCTTAGATGACGGACACATACCCCATCACTGGGTCAGTTGAGACATCAGAATTGGGCCTGTCTGGGAGAACACACATGAGAGACATGTCCCAGCTCAGCGTTCTGGGCAAATCTCCTTTGGAGACTAAACCTGAGGCACAGTGAGGAGAACCAGCTTCCATATGACAATGGAAGAAACTGTCCCCCAAAGCAGTACACATATGAGACCTAAACACATTTAGAATAAGGAGACTTTCCAACCTCTCAAGTTGTGGACTTTAAAGCCTTTATTATAAATTCATAGAGCAGTAGGTAATGATCTTGCTCAGGCTTTTAACCATCCCTTATAGAATTCTGAACACCGTGGTCACTCTGCCAGCTAATTAATCACTCTTATAGCAGCTGCCACGCTCAAAAGCGGACACCAGCTTTCCCCAGCATCTGTTTGTTGAATCCCCATTGAAGCCAATGGAGTCAAAGGAATGTTGACCAGACAGGTAGCTGGATTCCTTTCTGGAAACTGATCTCTGGTTATTTGAGCCAACAGAAACTGAGAACTGAGGGTTCCTGTCCAGAGCAACTCTCTGGGGGACACCCAAAGTTTCCTCAATGGACATTTGCTCATGACCATTGAAAATCTCCACTTTTCTATCATCCTTATTTCTCTGCTAGTAGACTAAAAAAATTCTAAACTTTTCAGTAGCTCTTCAGATCACTTAGATGACCCATCCCTTCAGAGATTAAGCTGGGGCAGCTTTCAATGATTGCTTACATTCCATAGCAGCCAGTAGGGAAATGATTTACCTATGTTAATTAAAAGTAAATAGGCTTTTGTGTGTGACTAGAAGACTGATGTGCCCTTTTCTAACTTAAAATGTGACTGCTAGATGATAACTTATAAATTTAACCTGTGAACTTCAAAGATATAGAAATTTAAATGAAGTACAGCCTTGTCCTGTTACTAGGAAAGGTTACCTAGATAACTAAGTGAGAGACAACTATCTGGAGACTCCTTGCCCATGCACTAGGCAAAGCTCCTCCAGTCAATTGTTCTGCCTATCTCTAGAGGAGAATTACTTTACAACCTGAGAAGCACTCTACTTCCAGCTCACCTTTTAACATATGCTGTCTTCCAATAAACAAAGTAGTAGTTTATTACAAAATCATGCTTCCTTCTTTAAGCATTCCTTATGGAAACAAAATGCATAAGCTATCTGGGAACATAGGGTTATGTGCCAGGTCGAGGGTAGATAGGTTGACAGAATCTATCTTCCATTCTCTCCAGAAGGCATCCACCTGCCCTGGAGCAGTTTCAACCCAAGGGATGCCTGGGGAACATCTATCAAATAGGAATAAAAAGACACCTTATTTTATTTCCTTTTTTGCATAACTAGATAGCTCAGTATCATTGATAGCTCAGGGAAAGGTCCTGAGTTCAATGCCTAGGTATAAACAAGGGTCCATACTAATGTCTTGCTTTTACATTACAGACATGGGCAACACAATGCCAAAGCCCCTTACTCTTCTGGAATGCATCCTTTAGCAGTGGAAGATGTTTGACCCTTCCATGTTGAGAAAGAGCCAGTTGATATTTCTCTGCACAAGTGCATGGTCTACCTACTCCCTAGAGCCAAAGTGGAATACAGAGGGAAGTATTAATCATTAATCTTTTACAACTAGAGACATACCGTAAAAGGAAGGAAAATGGTCAGTGTTGTGCTATGTTCAGACTTTCTATGCATTGAGAAGTACTCCTTATTTATATTCTAAATGTAAATGTGAGCCACAGGAAAACTCAGCACCTCATGCCCTTAAGGCATCTACTACCCCAGAGCCTAAAATTATTCCTCCTGAACCTTTGGAACCTGAGGACAAAATAGCCTTAATCAAATCTACCCCCACTTTTACTGAACCTAAGTTTTCCCCCACTTGCCCTTCCAGCCTTGAGGATAGGGCTTCTAGGCCAGCTGTAATTCAGGCCTCTACAGGACTATACCCATCCTCAGCTGAGTTTAAGCAAGCTCCTCAAGGGCAGTATCCTTTACAGGATGATCTGGAACTTCCAGAGTTCATGTACCTTTCTCTCTTGGTGACCTAAAACAAATGAAATTAGATCTTGGGAAATTTGCAGATCACGCTGACAAGTACATTCAGGTCCTTAGAGGACTTACTCAGGCATATGAACTATTTTGGAAAGATTTAGTGTTACTCTTAAATCAGACATTGACTTCTAGTGAGAAACAGGCAGGCTTGCAGGCTTCTATTGCCTTTGGAGATGAATAACATATTGCTAATTATAGAAGACCAGAAGATAGACAGCCAGGGGAACTACCAGTTCACACTGGATCACAAGCAATCCCTATGCAAGACCCTTACTTGGCTAACAACCAGGTGGGTGATTAGCTAAGAAAACATTTCCAGATATGTGTTCTTGAAGGTTGAAGAAGAGTGAGAACTAAACCATTCAGTTATTTTAAGTTATCAGTTCTGTCCCACCTTATGCCCATCAGCCTTGTGAGTTCCCGGTTTTCGCCACCTTAAACCCATTTCACTCCATGATTTTATTCTATCAAAGTCCCTGGAAAAGACAGAATCCCTGGCAACTCACTCGGGACCCCTTTTGTCTGTCTCAGACTGAAGCTTTCTTTCTCTCAATAAATATATTCTACTCTTAACCTCTGTTGGTCCTCAAATCCATTCTTCGATTTTTGAGAACATGAACTCACACGGGACATAGTAGGTTGAGTTTCATTCCCCTATATCAGTTGGTGTTTTCAACTCGCAGAAGATTAGGCTGATCCTGGCCTCTGGCTGTGGGGCTGGTGGGCTGAACTGTTCAGCTCATGACACTCTGGGTGTCTCTCACCAGGTTGTCTTCAGCTCCCTGACCCTGGACACCTCCTGCACTTGTCTGTCACCCAGTCACTGTGGGATTTCAACACTGGGAGGCCTGAGGTGAAGCCAACCCGCAGCTGCTCAAAGTCTCAGATTTAGCTGAGTTGTCCCTAAAATGGCTTCTAAAAGGTAGTGATGTTCTCACCAGCCTACTGAGGTACTATAGTGGGGAGAGCAGTAGCTGAAGCTCCCTCCAGCTGCTGAGATCCTTTGGGTTGAGGGAAGGGACGGTCATGCTCCTGCTGGCTGCTGAGGTCATCCAGGAGGGGAGAAGGTGTGGCCAACACTCCTACCAGCCCACTGAGGTACTGCAAGTGGGAGGAGGTGTGGCTGTAGGGGTTCTGCAAGCAAAGGCAAAATAAAGGGATGCACACCCTAAGGGTCAGCAAAATGGCTGCCACCTGGCCAGTGTGTGCAAGCAGCTGTTATTGAGATAAAGAACAAAGAAACATACTGCGCATGCTTAGACTGTGTAATTTGTTTGCTTCTTGTCCTTACAGGACCTCCTGTTTTTACCTTGGTGGGGGAATGTTTGAAGGCCTGCGCCTTCTACCGAAACACCATCAACCAGATGTGTCCAGGACAAAATGGATCAGTGTGGCCTCTTTACAGGTGGCCATGGCTCCATTCTGTTGTTGAAGTCTTGCAACCCTTCTGTAGGCACTGTGGGTTAATCCCTTCTTTATAGCTCTTCCATTACTTCTTAACTACAGTACTTAGAGTGCATTGCAGTTGTCTGTATGTCTCTCTCTGCTGCAAGATTGTCATTTTCTTGAGATGTACAGTTTTATATGTTCTTATCTTCTGTTGTTTGTTTTTGGCAGTCCTGGGAATTGGACCCAAGAGCACTGTATCACTGAGGTACTACCCTGGCTATTATTATTATTTTTTTTACTTTGAGAGGGGGTCTCACTAAGTGGCCCAAGCTGGCCTTCACCTTGTGACTCTCCCACTCCAGCCAATGAGTTGCTGGGATTACAGGACTGCATTATCATACCTGGCTACATGCTTATCTTTGAATCTCTTCCTACTGTATAATCCCTTACTGTTAATGCCTGCTGACATGTTTTCTTTTTTTTGAGTAATGAAAGGAGTGAATGAATTCACAAGATATGAGTCAGGGCCTGAAGGAAGGTTCTGGATGTGGAACAGATAAATCAGTAAGCAAGATACCTTTAATATGAACTCACCTCAGACTCTAAATCAATCTCTAGGCAATAAGACTGAGCATCAGATTTTTTGGGTTGGGGTGTAATTTGTTGGTAGAATGCAAGACTCTGGGTTTGATCCCCAGAACTCAAAAGAGAAGAAATGAAAAGAAAACAAAAAGCACTATGATGTGCACACCTGTAATCTCAGTACTCTGCAAGGCTGAGTCAGGAAGATTATAAGTTTGAACCTAGCCTGGGCAATTTAGCAATACACTGTCTCAAGCAAATAAAAAATAAAAAAGGTCAGGGATGTATCTCAGTGTGAAGATACTGGCTTCAATCCCTTGTATAAAAAAATAATAAAGCAAGTTCTATAGATACTGTATAGCTGAGGTTGAGTTAGACAAGATTTCATTTAGGTGCTATATCTTTGGAAATGAGGTTTACAGATAATTGGTCTTGACTGCTGTTAACAAACGCATTTTATGTTTTGGTGGGCCAGGCATGGTGGTACACACCTGTAATTTCTGCACTTAGGTGGTTGAGGCAAGAGAATTGTTGCAAGTTCCAGGCCAATCTGGGTTACAAATTCAGCTCAAGGCCAGCTTTAACTCATAGTGAGACCCTGTCTCAAAAAAAAAAAAAAAATTCAGTGGAATTATATGTAAACGCTCTCCTGAATTCTTAAACAAAAAGTGCTAAGCACAGTTGGGTAATTCATGGACTTTAGGAGTGTGATACCAAGCTAATTTGTATGCTTCAGATCTCTGTCTTAATTCTAACAAATTTCCACAAACCTAGCAACCTGACCCTCTACATGGGAGGTAGAATAACTTAAGTAGAAGAGATTACTAATAGTGTGGTTGTCAGCTCATTTTATATCTAACTAAACTGAGGTTCACAGACACATGAAAGTTATTCTGAGATAGAGATGTTGTGAAAAAAAAAAAAAACAAGGTCAGCCAAGTTTCCATAGCCTAATTACATCTCTACTTTTTTTTTTAGTACCAGGGATTGAAATCACAACTGCTCTCTTGCAAGGCAGGCACTTATGTCGCTGAGCTAGATCCCCAGCCCACATCTCTACTTTTTTGTATGTATGTGTTTGAACTCTGATAAGTCACAGGATCTTGAGGTTAAAAGTCCTGGTTCTATTGATTTGTATAATCAGCCCAACAGTTTTAAACATGCTCAATACATTTTTGAGCACGTGCCATGCTACAAATCCATTTTTCTATTCTTAATGTATGTGCTAATTTGTAAACATTTTTAATATGGCATTCAGCTTCAGAAAGACTGTGTAGAATTATATTTATGAAATGCATTCCCATCCTCATTCAAGGAAGAGAAATGCCTGTAGTACCCAAAAGATTGTCACCTAAAAAGAAATGTATTTGGTGGAAGAACTTCAAAATTATACGAACTTATTATAAATATGAAAAAGAGCTTAACATTTTTAGCAAAAAGATAGCACCCTCTTGGGCTAAAGTAGTAATGCTATGCCTAGGAAGCTATGTGAATATTCCTTTTCTGAATTGTTGCATTAAAAAAACCCACAGTGTTTCTGTTTCATGTTTAAAAAAAAGAAAGAAAATCTGAGCCCCCGCACGTGTGCTGCCACCATCGGAAGACTTGCTTCCTGTGGACAGCCAGTGCGGGCAGGGAAACACAGTCAGATCCATCACTGTGTCCACTGCTGCCACCAGAAAGCTTGCTCCTTGTGGGCAACCAGTGCAGGGAGGGAGACGCAGCCAGATACACCCCGTGTGCCCACAGGCCACCACTGGATACCCTTGCCAATGTTAGCTGCAAAATTTGGGATTTGGAGCACTGACTACAGAGCTTTAATATCCTTGGTTTGAATTTAGATTTAGACAAAAATTGTGTCAAACACAACTACACCTCCCTAAGAAGCTTCTTGGTTTACCATTTGCAAGCTCAATCTTCAAAACACGCGTGGTTTTTCAGGAAAATTTCCAAGTTATTGGTCTTTCTGAATATTCTGTATAATTTTAATTAAAATGTCATTATCTGAGCCCAACTTTCTGGAGTAATTTCAGTTTATTAGGTTTGGGAGAGACTTGATCTTTGTATTTTTAACAGTTCTCAACCCAGTGGCTGAATTTGATACAAAATGGAAATGGAGTATCATTTCTGTAGAACACATTCTGTTTCTTTAGACAAAGAAGTTAAAGGGGCCAGGGATTTAGCTCAGTGGCACAAACACCTGCCTGCCAAGTGGAAGGTTGTGAGTTCAATCCCTAGTACAAAAAAAAAATAGCTAAAGTGGTTCATCAGACTTTACACAGCTGTTGTGCGGTAGGAGTGGTTCTTGAAACTGTGTGAAGACCAACTGTGGTGCTTTTAAAGGTCATCAGTGAAAATGTGTCATGCTTTGGTTCTGTCCACTGGGAATTCACTGCAGTATTTTCCAGGAAAGGGCCAGCTTTCTTTTTAAGAAAAAATAGCACAGGAGATTTCCATTATTTTATGTGTTAGCTTTTCCAATGCTGTGACAAAATACATGAGAGAATCAACTTAGAAGAAAAGTTACTTCGGTTCATCTTTTCAGGCTTCTGTCCATGGTAGGTTGGCCCATTTGCTCTTGGGCCTATGACTAGGTAGTTTAACATGATGGATTCACATGGCAGAGGATTATGCTCACCTTATAGCAGCTGGGAAGTGCAAAAGAAGAAGGGGCTGGTGTCCTGATACCCCCTTCCAGGGTCTGCCCCCAGTGACTGCACTTCCTCCCCACCTCTTACAACTTCCACCACCTTCCAATAGTACCATAGGTTTTTGGAACGACATCTACATAGCAGCATTGTATGGTACACAAAATGGAAATAAATGCATGTTTCCAGCAGCATTATTTCTGTTTAACATGATATCAATTGATGAGTGGAAAGGTTTCATTTATTATTCAAAGGACTTCTAGAAAGTCTCAAAAAGTCTATAGATTATTGCCTTTGAAAACATATTGCCATGATCCAAGCCCTAAAAATGTTATGTTTTCTCCATCCTTCCCTGAAATCACATTTAAATTCAGAATCATCAGTGCTAGTTTACATTCAACTCAAGGCAGCAGAGCTAAAAATAGCCTTAATGACACACACAATGCATTTTCCTAGGAACAGACTATGGGTTTATTAGTGTCTCAGCCCAATAGTCAATTCTCAGCTGATGCCAGAAATGTGTACCTTTTCCTATCAGTCACACAGACAACTAATGTAACTTGCGTTAAATTGCTAAAGTTGGGAAGGGGACTGACGTTACAGTTGTTCTAACTCCTTAAAAATGCATATCTTTTTCTGACTGTAGGATATCAATTAAGAGCTGCCATCTAAAGTTAAAAATGATTTGCAGAAGTTTCACTTGGGCTTTTCATGTGTCAGAGCCAGGGTCAGGGTGAAACTGGAGCAAGCACTGGCCAAGGAGCTGGGAGGCCCAGGTGCAGCTCCCCGCTCTACTGCTGCTGTGACCTTGAGCAAGGCACAGCATTACTAGGCTTCAGCGTTTCATTTTTAGAATGGGAGGGCTGGATTTTCTGGCCAAAGGCTCTTGTGGTTCCAATAGTCAAGAATATGAAACATGATGTTTCAAGATATTTCACTGAAATTGCTCACATAGAAAAAGGGCCTTCTGGGAAGACATAATTATGTTTTTAGGTAATTATGTTTTTAGCTCTCATGGTGGGGTACGGGATCATCGCAAATGTGAACATCAATGCAACTTGTGAGATGACAGCAAGTTAGAATGGAAGGGCACCCTGTGGATTCCTTATCTAACATACAAGGAAGCCAAGGGCCTGAGAGGAAAGGCAACTCTGGGACTGAAGACTCTGGTCCCATGGTCCTCTCTCTCTTGGCAGCAAGCCCAGTGTTTACTTGGGATCCTAAACCCAGATGCCATTAATCAGTGTGAGAGGTTTTAGGCTGTACAGAGGTGAGGAATTGTTTTGCTGGAACTGTGACCACCTCCTTCATGTACCTTACAATGGCTTATAGCTATAGGGCAGATCATCATGTAGCTATGAAACACAATGAAGCATTGTGGTTAGTCAGCTTTTTCTTGCTTTGACAAAATACCTGACATAAAAAATTCAAAGATTTATCTTGGTTCCTGGTTTCAGAGGTCTTAGTCCATGTCACATGGCTCCACTGCTGCTAGGGATGTGGGGAGGCAGAAGCACCTTGGCAGAAGGGCTTTGAAGAGGAAAGCTGCTCACACCATGGCAGCTGGGAAGCAGGGAGATGGGAAAGCCAGAGGAGAGGCAGGGACCAGATACCATGCCCACTGTCATGCCTCCAGTGTCTGCTCCCTCTAAATCATCCTCAACTCCTGTTTCCATGACTTCTAATATTGCCATTAAATTATGATCTCATCGATAGGTTAATGATCACCTGGTCAGTTACTTCTAAAAGCCCCGCTTCTGAGGACATGAGTTTTGGGGGGACACTTGAGATCTAAACTGGGACAATTTGTCTTGTGAAAGATCAAACTGAGGATTGGCTTCATTAGCTCAGTGCTAAAAGGAAAACTCTTGTTAACTCTTACTGTCCTAATACGCCAGGTACTTCTGGCACCAGATTTTGATTTTCTGCACACTGAGCAATTCTCTAGTTTTCTATAGGTAACAGGATCTGTGTCCTATAATTTAATTCAACTCTGACACTACCTACCTAGAGCTAATACAGACTCTCCAGGTGAAAGGCTCAGGTACCAAAAGACTGACTCTTCAGACACCAGTCCTGTCTGGTGGGTCTCCAGGTTTCCACAACTGCTGTCTCAACTCGACTGTCAATCAGAGGTTCCTACAACTCCTTCCTCAGACGTGGTAATTTGTAGGATGGCTCAAAGAACACAGTTTACTGACTAGATCATCAGTTTCTTGTAAAGGGAAACCACTCTAGAACACCACATGAAAGCATATGACACTTCCTGCTTCTCCCTCTTGGGGGCACCACCTCCAGGTGTTCAACACTTGGAAGATCTCTGACCTTTACTTTTTGGGATTTTTAAGGAGGTGATATTACTGCCATGACTGGTGAAATGATTGGCCACTGGTGATTACATCAATGTGATGGTTAATTCTGATCGTTAATTGGATAGGAAGATAGTAAAGCACACTTCTGAGTGTAACTGGGTGTCATGAGGAGGTAACCCGGGGGACAGCATCAGATCCCCACCCTCTTCCTCTTAGGCTCTTTCTCTGCTGTTTCCTAGATGCCACAGACTGAACAGTTTTTCTCTGCCATGATGTTTCTGCCTTGGAACCAGCTGTGTGTGGACTTAAACCTCTGAAACCATAAGCCAAAATAAATCTTTTCTTTTTAGGTTGTGAGTGTCAAGTATTTTGTCCCAGTGTATTAGTCACTTTCCTATTGCAAGGAGAAAATACTTGATATCCATAGTTTACTGGAGAAGAGGATTATTTTGGTCATGATTTCAGTCTATGGTTATCAGGCTTCAAGCCAAAAATGGCATGGGTGAAAGGGCTTGGCAGAGTACAGCTGCTCTTCCACAGTAGCCAGGCGGCAAAGAGAGAAGAGAGGGACTGGGACTAGAATATAACCTTCCACATCAAACCCACAGGGACCCACCTCCAACCAGGCCCCACCTTCTGCAGCACACCAGCTGTGAACTCACTCATGGATGAATCCACTGATGAGTATAGTGCTCCCACAACCCAATCACCTTCCAAACATGCAAACTTTTCTTGGAACATTTTGGAATTAAACCATAATACCTAGAAATGAAACAGTGGCAAATACTGATATAGCCAATCTCTAGGCCCTTTTCCCTCTTTATATGGTCAAAGTATTGGGCAACATAGTAAGAACCTCATCTCAAAAAAATAAATAAATAAAAAAAAAAAGAAAAGAGCAATTGTTGGGCGTGTTGATGTGCACCTGTAATCCCAGTTCTTCTAGAGGCTGAAACAGAAGCATCACAAATTGAAGTCCAGCCTGGGAAACTTATCAATACTTTATTTCCTAATAATGAAAAGGACTGGGGATATTGCTTAGTGGTATAGTGCTCCTTGAGTCAATCACCAGTACTGAAAAAAAATTCAGAAATTTCTTGTAGAGTGAAATGTTGTTGTATTGTACAGTAGGATGACCATAATGAACAATAATGTATTGTGTATTCAAAATAGCTAGAAGGATTTTGAATGTTCTAGCCACAAAAGCATTATTTAAAATGGACATAATTACCTTGCTCTAATCATTACAATGTACAGATATCAAAACATCACACTTTATCTCATGTTGTCAATTAAAAATAAATACAGAAGAAAGAAATATAATATTTGATTTATCAAAATATATTCCCTCCAGCACCACAGTAGCTATTCTGGAGGTCATTAACAGGCCCATTTATTAAGCACAGCCATTTGGAAATAAATGTCCTTCAGGACTTTTTCCTGCTTAAGGGTCCTACAAATTATGTAATCAGCCTAAGCAATGATGGGAAAACCAAGTTTAAGCAAAATTATCAAAATATACAAAATGAAATTGTAGGTACTTCTTCATTAATAGTAATGAAGAAATTCTTCTTCATGCATTAGAAGTGAGAAAAATCTTAGAAATCTATAATTTGAGTGTTTCATGGCTATGTATTCAGCAGCCATTAGAAGTCAAAAAACAATTTTTATGTGATATATGCATGTTGACCAGCTTTCTGAACAGCTGTAGGAGCATGGGAGATCCTGCGGGTCGGGCCTGACTAGTCCACACCTAGCCAACCTCCAATGAGCCCCGGAAGGTGAGGGCATGCGAGGTGAGTTGCAGCGCACCTGCACTCACTAAGGGAGAGCTTTGGACCATCGCTCCCAGCAGTTAGGACCCTGCCCAGCATGCTAGACCATCGTAGGATGTATGGGCTGTCCCTGCGGGCCTGACTGGGTCATGCCAGGCCACCTCCAATCAGTCCTGGGGAGCTGTGTGCTCTGGAGGTGATTTCCAGCACGCCCTTTGGAACATCTCTTGAAACCTGGAAATATAGGAAAATGACAAAATGAAAGACCAAAATGCAATCTCAAATCTCCAGCCCATCCCAAGCAAGCCTAGGAGCCACGTTCATAGAAGAAAATATAAGCCAAACACCTGAAATGCCAGAAATGACTCCGGGAAGCTATAAAAATCTTAAATCAGCAATAATCTCCAAGGTAAAAGAAGAAATGATCAATGTAATGAAAGAAATGCTAAACATATCTAAAGAAGACATAGTTAAAAAATTGAGGAATAATGCACAAAGATGGAAACCCTAAATGAACAATTTAACAAACAAACACAATGCATGAAGCAGATTCAAAGAGATATACAGGAAATCAAAAATTCCACTGAAAGTTGGCAAAACCACCTCAGTGAAAGTGAAGATAGAATTTCAGACCTTGAAGACAAGATTGCAGCTAGTGAACAGGAAAGGAAAGATCTTTTAAAAATCACAAGGAATAAGGAAATAACAATTTAACAGCTGCAAGATGAGGCAAAGAAAAACAACATAAGATTGATAGGGATAAAAGAAAAAGAAGGGGAGGCATATCTGGAGCTCTTAATAAAATTCTAGAAACAATTTATGAGAGCCATAAAAAAGGTAGAAAAACTGTGACCCCTAGAAAGGACTGATACTCTGTTCAAACATGTTGACGAATTTTAGGTCTGTCTTTCAAGCCAATACATGAAGAACACAGGAAGACAGCTCATTATTTTCAGAATAAGGAATGTTTTTAATTTAAAAAGTTAACCTCCCAGGTTGATCACTATCCATTATACTTGGTTCCAAATGATTCTGGGTTATTTTGGAAAGCAAACTTTTTCTCAAAGGAAAATAAATTGCTAATATTAAGCATATCAAAATGTTACGCTTTTAATGCTTTCAAAATGTGTTAAATAACTGTCAAACAATGGAAATAACCGTGGAAAAAATATAAGTGTACACACACACACACACACTCATTTGTTAAGGGGCCATCATTCACTTTGATATATACTTCATTTTTTAAAAAAATGTATATGTTTCATTTTTTAAAAAAATGCTCAGGTTATTTGAAGACATATTTATTAATTTTAAAAACATGGGTATGGAAATTTTCTTCTTTTGGCTGCTAACCTGGTTATTAAAAAGCTAGTTCTCCTAACTATCCTAAGTATTGTCATATACAGTGGACCTCTGTTGTAGAACAGCACGATAACAAAGAATATAGTTGTCAGTTCAATAATTTTGGAGCTTCAGCATCACAAAACAAAACCCATCTGTTGGATCTCTGTGTTCCCTTTGTTAAGAATGTGCTTTGTAAAAAAACACTAAACAGTTGATGACTTAAAAAAGGAAATTATTCAGTTACTGAACTGAATCTATCATGGGTAACTAGTTGCAGAAAACAAAATCCTCAACTTTGTGGATGTGTGTCTGTGTGTGCATGTGCGTATGTATGCAGTGTTTGCACTTGTGTGCATTTGTGTGTAATACCATGGATTCAACCCAGGCTCTCTATACCCAACTGATCCCCAGTCCCTTTTTTGTTTTATTTCGAGGCAGGGTCTTGCCAAATTACTAAATTTTCCAGGTGGGGCTGAATTTGAAATCCTTTTGCCTCAGCCTCCCTGAGTACTGGATTGTAGCCATGTGCCATTATATCAGGCTAGAATACATCACTTTTATGTTTCCATCCTCAGTAGAGCTTAAGACTCTTAAAAGTATACAGCTCCTAGCTTAGGAGCTATGGTTATGATAAAAGAACAGACACAAGTTTATCTTTTTCTGGCGAGGCATATGAATTAGCAACTTTTTCTAGAGAGAAATTTGAATATATCAATACAAATATCTATATACATATATATGTGTAGTGAGTACTCAAAGCAACAGTTATACAGCCTAACAACATCTGAATAAACAAGCCTATTTACCAAGGTAAATGATATCTGCCACTAATGTGCTCTAAATAAGTTGAAGCTGGTATTTCTTAGATTTGTACCTAATAGCCAGTTGCTCTTTGTGAAATCTTGACTCAAAGAAGGTCATACAGGAATTGGAAATCCTCTAACTTGATTTAAGATGCTTGGGCAGATACTTGGCCATCTTTGACTTTTATTTATTTTTTTAAATTTTTTTAAATTTTATTTTAAAAGGGAGTAAAATTAAACACAACAAAACAGAACAGAGTGGGACATAAGAAAGCGTACATTTCTTTTTTTAAAAATTTTATTTAAAGAGAAAAAACAAAACAAAACAAAACAGAATAAAGGGTAGTAACAATACAGAATTCCAAGGAAAAAAGGAAAAGAACAACAACAAAAAATCCTAAGAAATTATTACTTGACACATTACATACTGACTTCTTGGAAATAGTTGTTCAAATTACAAAGTTAAAACATGTAAAGTAGACATTCAAACAGTGAGACTGTTAACAGCTCTGCTCCACGATCTGACAAAAACAGCAATATGGTCATCCATCTTACCCACTCAAATATACATGCAATTATATCAAAAGGGTAAAATTAAACACAACAAAACAGAGCAAAGTGGATCACAAGAAAGTAATGTAAGAGACAAAAATTTCAAAACTAGACAATAGGAGATATTCACTCTCTATCATATTGACTCTTGTTTTCTTCCAAATAGTTGTCCATATTGTCACATACAGGGAATTCACATGAAACAACATAGTATGGAATTGATAGGAGCAGGACGAGGAGGGCATTTCAGGTCTTCAAGACCAGACATTAGGGAAGCCATGAATGGCTGTCATAGTGTCTCTCATTCTCCTCAAAACAGCTGTCCATACCTTCATATGTGTTGTATCTAAAGAAGACAAAGCAAGCTAAAATCACTTTGAACAAAAAGTGATAGTTTTGCTTGATGACAACATGACATTATGGAATCAGCACTGGGTATTGTAGTGTCTCTTTTTCTTCAAAGTAGTTGTTTATTTCAACATGTGTTATATAGTTGGTTCTTGTAAACTGTTTATAAGCTCTACACATGCATGAGTCTCTAAATGTATATCAATTTCTGTATTAGAGGTAAAAATGAAACAAAGCAAGATAAAACAAAACAATTCCTAGAAAAGCATGAGGAAAAAAAGTCATAAAACCGCAATACTAGGTGATCTACAATGGTTACCATGATGTCTCAACAATATATAACAACATTAATAAAAATGAAGCATTGGAGACATTATAAGACTTCAAAAGCAAGTAATAATCAAACCAGAGTGGGTATCTTAGTGAATCTTGTCATCTTCACTGTAGTTGCCTGTACTCTTAGACTTGATGCTATCAATCATAACAGATTTAAATAAAATCAGTCAATACAAAGTAGCAATCTAACAAACCAGATTCAAATAAGATCAGTCATAATAAGACAGTATAAGTTATAAAGGGCTTCAGATTAAGTTGATAGGAAATTAGGGATGATTACCATAATATGTCCTCTTATTTTTGGGATAGCTGATCATGTCCTCAAGTCTAGTGCAAGTAGACAAACTGTAACAGCATGTAATCCATCCAAGCAGAGTGGTGAGAATAATGTAAATTTTAAATATTGTTACCCAATTAACAATGTCCTCTGACTCCCTTTTTTAGACAATTTCTCCCCTTCACTCCCATAGGGTGCACTGCTTGTTTTGGGTCCCACTGCCTCCCTATATAGAGCATCTCAATGGATCCTATCTCCTGATGTACTCTGCCTGTGTTTCTTTCTGTTAATATTTCAAGGACATCTATACTAGAGATTACAGCCAATCTTCTCTGCCTTATTTCTGCTATTCTGTTTTTCTGCCATTGATAGTCTATATTTCTGTTCCACTCCACTATCTGCCCTGTTCACTGAGGCCTCTCTGCCACTGTTCCTGAAATGCTCGTATTCTTGTTCTCTCTCCCTAGAATGTCCTTCAGTATTTTTTGTAGGGTTGGACTGGTGGTCACTAATTCTTCTAGTTCTTCTTTGTCATGGAAGCATCTTGTTTCACCATTAATTTCTAGAGAGAGTTTTGCAGGATACATCAATCTGGGCTGCAGATTGTTCTCCTTCAGCGCTTGAATTACTTCACTCCAAGCTCTTCTTGACTTGATGGTCTGTGTCGAGAAGTCTGCCGTGATTTTGATGGGTTTTCCTTTACAGGTGATCTGTTTCTTTGATGGCTTTTAATATTCTGTTCTTATATTGAATTTCTGGGATCTTGATTATTATGTGTCTGGGTGTAGCTCTGTTTGGGTTGTAGGTGGCTGGAGTTCTGTATGCTTCATACCTCTGCATATCATTTCTTTTTTCTATACTTGGGAAATTTTCCTTAATAATTTCTGTGAATAGCCATTGTAACTTCTCTGTTTTGATTACTGCTTCTTCATTCACATGCTTTATTCTTAAGTATAGATCCTCTTGTCATCCTCTAGTCTTCCAATTTTTACTGCCTGCTCCCTTGTTATTTTTAAGAGATCTTCCCTTTCATGATCACACATTGCAAGCCTGTGTTCAATTTTTGATAGTCTATCTTTGGTTTCTTTCAAGCAGTTTTGCCAGCTTTCTATGGAGTCTTTAGTTTCCTGATAATCTCTTTGAATCTGCTTCATGAATTCTAGGTTTTTTCTGTAGTCTTCATTAAATTTTTCTTTCCTTTTGTGTTCCTCCATTCTTCTGTCTGTGTCTTCTTGAGAGGTGCCCAGCCCTTCTTTTATTAATCTACTTATCTCTTGTTTAATTTGAATTAATATTTCAGTTTTGGTCCCGCTTACGAGGTCCTGAAGATATCTCTTTATGTCCGCTAATGCTGTGTTTGATGTTGCATTTTTTGCTGCCCTCATTCTCTTTTGTATTTACCTCTCCTGGATCAATGTTCTCAGAGTTGGGGGCTGGGGTTTTTTTCTTATTTCTCCCTTTCATCATGTTTTTGGTTCCTTCCATACAAGTGTACAGTGTAATTCCCAGACCCTTTTCTTGTTGGTTAAGGCTCCTCTAGAGGGCACAGGCTAGGAGCTTTTGCCCTCTTCAGTAGGTTATCAGAGATTAAAGTTCAAGCACAGGTAGTGTGCACTGGCTTCTCTCCTCCGGGCCAGTCAACCTTTGCAGGCCTTCACTGTGTCAGTGTGTGCCAATCTCAGGGAATTAATTTGTAGCAACCCACTGGGTCCCAGCCAGGGGCACAGCCCAGTCCAAGCAGATTCCACCAATCCACTCGATGAGGGGAGCAACCAACTGAAGCCACTTCCTTATGGAGTTAGGGCTGTCCTGCCCAAATCGAACATGTCGTCCAGTCGGTTTCCCCTTTCCCGTGGGAGGGACTTATTCCCATCACTCACCGCATGTTGATGCCAGTCCCCGAGAACTGCTGGGCTCCCCGACCTCCAACTTCAGCACGGCTGCAGTGCAAATTCACAGTGCCTCTGAGTGGGTCACGTGCAGGGCTGTTCTGGGTGAGCCGCACGCAGGGCTGTTCAGCTCCGCGCTCCAGTGACTCAAGCCAGTTGCTTTGGCGTAGATCGCTTTGTCAGGTCTCCAGCAGGGATTCAGGCAGCTTAAGGAGGGTGTTGTGCCCGCTGATCTTAACTTCTCTTATGGTAGCCCCAGGACCTCATATTTGAGTGGTTTTTTGCACTTTAGTTTCTTTGTGGGTTGTGAGAGTCCATCTCTCTGTTTGGGTCTCTCCAGGGTGTTTTATTCTGGCATTTAAGCTATCTCTCTCAGAGAGGGTCCCTCTCCTGCTACCTACAGGTCTGCCATCTTTGGACTCTGAAAGCATACATTTCAAAGCTAGACAACCAGAGATCTTCACTGTCATATTGTCTCTTGTTTTCTTCCAAATGGTTGTCCTTATCCTTGCATATGGAGAGCTCATACTAAATAACATAGCCAATCTTTTCACAAGATGTGTAGTTCACTGGCTCCCACTTGCTAGGCAGGGGGTAGGGGTAGGGACGGTATGGGATGGGGGACAGGACAACATGAGATGTCTGATTCTCAGCCCACATGCAGGCAGGATCACAGTCGCCCCCCAGAGACGGGAAGAGTTCCTTATTCTCCCAGCACCCAAAGTCAACCACATGGTGCAGGTCTCAATGCGCCAGGGTCTCTCTCCTTTGGGCTGCCAAAAGTCTGCCACACTCTCAGCCACCCCCATAGAGGGGGGGAGTTCCTTGTTCTCCCAGCACCCCGAGTCAACCGCACAGTGCAAGTCCTGATGCGCCAGGGTCTCTCTCCTTCGGGCCGCTGAAAGTCTGCCACACTCTCAGCTGCCCCCCAGAGAGGGGAAGAGCTCCTTGTCCTCCTGGCACCCTGAGTCAACCGCATGGTGCAGGTCCCGAGGCACCAGGGTCTCTCCCCTGCAGGCCCCCTAAAGTCCATGATACTCACCTGCTATTTCTTTCTGATGAATTGACCATTACATTTCCAAAGCTCTGAAATGGCCAATAGTCCACGGAAAGAATTCTCTTTAGGCTCCTGTTTAAAACTAGCAGCTACAGCGATCTGCTGGCCTTGCTTCAGGGCCAACATCTTTGACTTTTAAAGTCATTGCAAGTTATTATCAGAATACATGTGTAGGTATTTTAAAAAACTGTGACTCTGAAAGTACAAGCCATTCATTGATGAGCATCTGTCATTAGGAGTAAATTTCTCATCTGTTAAACTGATTTCTGCCTTCCTCTGTGTTCCCCTCTTTGGACCCTGTTCTGCGCTCTCAAGCAGAGACTATCACAGAGGTTTACTGAGAAAGTGTTGCAACACTGAAATAGGTTTCACAAAAGGTTTAAAGACTCTAGACAGTGAGTGGCCAGACAGGGTCTCATGTCTGCAAGTTTTCACCCACCACTCTCTGCTCTCACTGATCCCCTGCAAAACACTTTGTTAATCTGCTCTAAAAACTGCAACAATGTGAAAAAATGGTAATAGGAACACATCCAAACATGCGTAACTTTTCATCACTAGAACTCTGAACTTGCCTAAGATCACAGCAGCTGGAGCAGCCATGAAAGCAAAGATTACTGAATTAACACAACATATAATGTGTCTATCCATGTATGTCAGCATGTACTTTGCAAAGGCTTTCCTTGAATTTGTTTAGAATGTACCTTTGGAAAATCTTTGCTGCGTATAATTTTCTAAATAAGGATAAATAGGCATTTTGTAACAGTTTAAATGCCAAGCAGTAGTTTAGAAAGAATACTGCTCTTGATTCCTTTTACTTCTTCCATTCCCATCCTTGCAATAGACTAAAAACTCTGCTTGGAACCATGGTGACAAAAGTGAACATTTTCAATGTTTACTGGGCCACACTTTGTGGAGCAGGCCCGGCAGAGAATGGAGTCACTGGTATCTACAGAAAGGAGGCCTATATGTCACTCTTTATGCTGGTTCCATACTGTCTGTCCTTACAGCTTTTTTTACTGTCAACTTGCATATTCACTGAATATTCAGCATTGTCTAGTATAAGTCATTTATTATTTTCAACTTCCACATTCTTACCACTCTCATTTCTATCCTACCTAAAAAGATTCCCTCAACTCTGTCTCTCACAATACCCTGAATGTTTTATTCACAAGTCACCATAATCTTTAATCATTTATTAATTTGTCTTTCTTAGTCCTCATGTCTAGCAGTAGACTTTCAGCTATCTGAAAGAAGACATTTACATAGTGAGAGAAATAGTGAACACATCTAATGAAGACACAGATAAAAAATTAGAGGAACAAAGCAAACAGATAGAATCCCTGAATGAACATTATAAAAAACAAACAGATTGCATGAAGCAGATTCAAAAGGATATACAGGAAATTAAAAATTCTATTGAAAGTTGCCAAAACTGCCTCAATGAAAGTGAAGATAGAATTTCAGACCTTGAAGATAAGATTGCAACTAGTGAACAGGAAAGGAAAAGTCTTTTAAAAATAACAAGGAGTGGCCCTGAAGCAAGGCCAGCAAGCAGATTGCTATAGCTGCTGCTTTCAAACAGGAGCCTAAAGAGAATTGTTTCTGTGGTCTGTTGGCCATTTCAGAACTTTGGAAATGTAATGGTCAATTCATCAGAAAGAAATAGCAGGTGAGCGTGGCAGACTTTCGGCGGCCTGAAGGAGAGAGACCCTGGGGCCTCGGGACCTGCACCATGCGCTTGACTCAGGGTGCCAGGAGAACAAGGAGCTACAAGGAGCTCCCCCCCTCCCCCGGAGGTGCCTGTGAGTGTGGCAGACTTTCAGTGGCCTGCAGGAGAGAGACCTTGGCACCTCGGGACCTGCACCATGTGGTGACTCAGGGTGCTGGGAGAACAAGGAGCTCCTCCCCTCTCTGGGGGAGGTGGCTGTGAGCACGCTGGGGCACCAGCTGAGAATCAAACATATCATGTCATCCTGTCCCACATCCTGTGTCCGTCCCACCCCACCTGCTTAGCAAGTGGCAGCCAATGAACTGGACATCTTGTGAAAAGATTGGCTATGTTATTTAGTATGAGCTCTCCATATGCAAAGATATGGACAACTATTTGGAAGAAAACAAGAGACAATATGACAGATAGTGAAGATCTCTGGTTGTCTAGCTTTGAAATTTATGCTTTTTTATGTCCCGTTCTGTTCTGTTTTGTGTTTAATTTTACCCCCTTTAAAATAAAAAAAACCAAGGAATCAGGAAATAACAATTCAACACCTGCAAGATGATGCAAAGAACAACAACATAAGATTAATAGGGATAAATGAAAAAGAAGGGGGTAGCCCAAAGGATATCAAGAGGATATTTACAGAAGTAATAGCTGAAAATTTCCCAAACAAGAGAATGGAAACTGACATATGGATTAGTGAAGCATATAGAACTCCAAAGAGCCATAACCAAAATAAAACTGCACCCAGACATATAATAATCACCATCACAGAAATCCAACCTAGGAACAGAATACTAAAAGCTGTTAGAGAGAAAAGACAGATTACCTATAAAGAAAATCTATCAGAATCACAGCAGACTTCTCAACACAAATAATGAAGTCAAGAAGAGCATGGAGTGAAGTATTTCAGATCCTAAAGGAAAACCACTTCCAACCTAGACTGACGTACCCTGCGAAACTGTCCTTCAAAATGGATGGAGAAATAAGATACCTCCATGACAAAGAACAGCTGAAGAACTTCACGATCACCAAGCCAACCCTAAAAGAATACTGAAAGACATTTTAGATACACATAGGAAAAAACAACTAAGCAAGACAGACAATTAAACAGAATGGAAAGGTAAAGATACAACAGCAGAAAGATAACATGTCAACAATAAACCAATGTATAACAATTATAACCATTAATGTAAATGGCCTCCACTCACCAATCAAAAGAAACAGACTGGCAGAATGGATCAAGAAACAACATCCAACCATATGCTGTCTACAACAAACCTATCTAACCCAAAAGGACACTCATAGACTGAAAGTCAAAGAATGGAAAACAATACCTCATGCAACAGGAAAAAAAAGCTGGGGTAGCTATTCTGTTTGCAGACAATGTGAATTTTAAGCCAAGAATGATCCGAAGAGATAAAGAAGGCCATTACATACTAGTTAGGGGAAAACTTCAAGAGGAAGATATAACAATCCTAAATATATATGCACCAAATTCCAGAGCACCCAGCTATACAAAGCAAGTACTAACAGAAATGAAAAATCAAATAAGTAATAACACAATTATAACAGGAGACCTTAACACACCATTGATACAACAGAACAGATCAACTAGAAGAAAACCAGCAAAAAATAACAGAACTGAATCACATCTGTGAACAAATGGACTTGATAGACGTATACAGAGTGTTCCATCCAACAACATCAGAATATACATTCTTCTCAGAAGTAAATAGAATATTCTCTAAAATAGACCATATACTAGCCCACAGAACATATTTAAGTAAATGCAAAAGAATTGAAATTATCCCATGCATGTTATCAGATCACAGTGCCATGAAACCTGAAATTAATGATAAAAGCAACCACAAAAACCCCATAAACACATGGAAACTGAATAATAATACACTACTGAGCAATCAGTGGGTCATAGAGAAAATTAAAGAAGAAATTAAACAATATCTACAAGCAAACAAAAATACAAATACAACTTACCAGAATTTGTGGGATGCATTGACAGCAGACCTTAGAGGAAAATTTATTGCACTGAGTCCCCACATCAAGAAAGCAGAATGAACACAAATAAACAACCTGATGCTACAACTCAAACATCTAGAAAAAGAAGAGAAAACCAAGCCCAAAGCCAAAAGAAGGGAGGAAATTATAAAGATCAGAGCAGAAATTAATGCAATAGAGACTAAGAAAACAATACAAAGAATCAATGAATCAAAGAGTTGGTTCTTTGAAAGAATAAATAAAATTGACAAGTCCCTAGCCAACCTTATTTAAAAAAGGAAACAAAAAACTCAAATTCATGCAACAAGGAATGAAAAAGGTGAAATTACTACAGACTCTGTGGAAATACTGAAGATCATCAACACCTATTTCAAAAACCTCTACTCTCATAGGTTTGATAATACAGAAGAACTGGACAGATTCCTAGAAAGATATGAACTACCAAAGCTGTGTCAGGAAGATGTAAAACTGCTGAATAACACAATTTCTATTAATGAAATTGAAAATGTAATTAAGTCCTTGCCAACAAAGAAGAGCCCAGGCCCAGATGGATTCACTGTGGAATTCTACAAGAAATACAAAGAAGACTTAATGCTGACACTCCTTAAAGTCTTCAATGAAATTGAAAAGGAAACAATTCTTTCTAAGCCATTCTTGGAAGCAAATATTACTCTAGTACCAAAACCTGAGAAAGACCCAACTAAAAAAGAGAACTATAGGCCAATCTCCCTAATGAATATAAATGCAAAAATTCTCAGTAAAATATTGGTCAACAGGATGCAGCAAATCATCAAGAAGATTATGCACCATGACCAAGTGGGATTCATCCCAGGAATGCAGGGATTGTTCAATATATGTAAATCAATAAATATAATCCATCATATCAATAGAGCCCAAAGTAAGAACTATATGATCATCTCTATAGATGCAAAAAAAGCTTCTGATAAGGTCCAACACTCATTCATGATAAGAACCTTACAGAGAATTGGAATAGATGGTCTTTACCTCTATATGATAAAGGCCATCTATGACAGACCAGCCAGCATCATATTAAGTGGCCAAAAACTGAAAGCCTTTACCTTAAAATCAGGCACAAGACAAGGATATCCCTTATCAACACTCCTATTCAACATAGTACTAGAAATACTACCCAGAGCAATTAGAAAAGAGAGAGAAATAAAAGGAGCAAAGATAGGAAAAGGGGAAGTTAAATTATCATTATTTGCAGATAACATGATACTTTACATAGAAGACCCCCAGATTTGGTAGTTCATATGTTTCTCCATTGAAAGACTCCTAGATGTAATAAATAAATTCAGGAATGTGGCTGGATACAAAGTCAATACTCAAAAATCAATAGCATCCCTATACACTAACAACAAAACCACTGAGAAAGAAATAAGAGAAGCCACATCCTTCACACCAGCATCCAAAAAAATGAAATACTTAGGAACTGATCTCACGAAAGAGGTAAGAAAGCTATACAGGGAAAATTATAATACCCTGAAAAAAAGAAATCGAAGAGGACCTCAGAAAATGGAAAGACATCCCTTGTTCATGGATAGGATGAATAAATATTGTGAAAATGGCCATTCTCCCAAAATTGTTATACAGATTCAATGCAATCTCAATCAAAATGCCACTAATATACCTCATAGATCTAGAGAAATCACTCCTAAAATTCATCTGGAACCAGAAGAGACCTAGAATCGCAAAGGCAATTCTAAGTAGCAAAGGCAAGGCAGGAGGCATCACAATCCCTGACTTGAAGTTATACTACAAAGCTACTGTAATAAAATCAACATGGTATTGGAATAAAAACAGATCTGAATATCAATGGAATAGATTGGAAGATACAACCACAACCACAAACACATTCAACCACCTTATCTTTGATAAAGGGGCCAAACATATTTGCTGGAAGAATGATAGTCTCTTTAATAAATGGTGCTGGAAAAATTGGCTTTTCATATGCAGAAGATTAAAACTAGACCCATGCCTATCACCATGTACTAAACTAAAATCTAAATGGATCAAAGATGTAAATATTAAAACAGAAACACTAAATCTGTTGGAAGACAAATTTGGTAAAAATCTTGAAGACATAGGGGTAGATAGAAAATTCATGAACAAGAATCAAACCACATGGGAAATAGTTTCCAGAATCAATAACTTGGATCACACCTTATGAAAGAGTTTCTGCATTTTGAAAGAGATCTATAGCAGAGTGAAAAGAAAGCCCACAGATAGGGAAAAAATTTTAGTGAACTGTCCCTCAGACAAAGGGCTTATGTCTAGAACTTACAAAGAATTTTAAAAAATCAGACCCTCAAAATTCAAAGACCCAATCCAAAAATGGGTATCTGAATACACAGTTCTCAGATGAAGAAATACGAATGGCTAATAAATACATAAAAAAATGTTCATCAACATTAGTTATTAGAGAAATGCAAATTAAAACCACACTGAGATTCCATCTCACTCCAGAAAGAATAGCCAGGATAAAAAAATTACGAACAACAAATGCTGGAGAGGCTGTGGGGAAAAAGAAACTCTTCTGCACTGTTGGTGGGAGTGTAGACTGGTACAACTGCTATGGAGGTCAGTCTGGAGGGTCCTCAAAAAGCTGGAATCCCATTTGACACAGCTATTCCACTTCTGGGCATATTCCCAGAAGAACTGAAAACATCATACCACAGTGATATATGTTCACCCATCTTTATAGCAGCACAATTTGTAATAAATAGATCCATATATATCTATAGCTCTATCTATATATCGATATTTCCAGATCTTGGAAACAACCTAAGTGCCCATCAACTGAGGAGTGGATAAAAAAGTTGTGGTTTTTTATACAATGGAGTACCACTCAGCTATAAAGAATGATCACATTGAGATATTTATAAATAAATGGATGCAACTTGAGACCATACTCATAAGTGAAATAAACCAAACTCACATGTATAAATACCGTATAGTCTCCCTAGTGTGAGAAATGGTAACAGTACATAAGATTTTAGGGTAATCATGATTCCCCATTACATAGCTTTGAAGCCTTTTAATGTTTTCATTCATCAGTTGGTTTTATTCTATTTTGTTTAACTTTATTATGTGTGATGGTATGAACAGCTGTCTTGAAGAAAACAAAACATTATGGCAGCCATTGCTGATTTAATATCATCTTGCTTTAAAGTACTACCATGCTTTTATTCTCCTATTACCATTGGTTCAGGCTGGGGATTTAACTCAGTGGCTTAAGTGCCTGCCTGGCAAGTGTGAGGTCATGAGTTCAATTCCTGGTACCAAACAAACAAACAAACAAAAAAACCAAACCATTGGTTCTGTTATGTTGTGTCTTATTGGGATTTTAATATATGTGATAGTACAAATAAATTTTTTTATAGAAATGAGATATGGTAGCCATCACTCATTTTCTGTTATTCAGTTCAGAATACCCTGTGATTCTTTCATTCTTTTGAATAGTTTTATACTATTTTGTTATATTTGATATTATTGTGTTTGAAGCCATGCTCAACTATTACAAAGAAAGAGTCATTATGGTAGCTACTGTTAATATCTGGTTGTCTTGTTGTAAAGTGCTGTGTTGCTTATGTTGTTCTGTTCTGATCTGCTTTGTTCTGTCCTCTTTTATTTTCTTTAAAATAAAAAAAGAAGAGATTTATGTTTTCTTTTCCATGCCTATCATAACATCATAACACTGAATTATGGCACAGGGGCTAAGGGTATACATATATATCTATAGCTCTATCTATATATCAATATCTCCAGATAGATATTTATTTAGATATAGAGATATCAGTATATCTATATAGATATAGATAGATATGGCATCTGGTTCAAATCTTATTTTATCCTATTTTTTTAATTTTAAAGAGAATAAAACCAAACCAAACAAAATAAAGCTAATCAGAATAGAAAATTAAAGCAATACAGGACTTCAAAACAAGATAATAAATCAACAATGGCTACCATAATTTTCTTGAAAATAGCTGTCCATACCATCAGACATAATAAAATCAAACAAAACAGAATAAAATAAAATGAATCAAAACAGAACATTGAATAAAACAATCAAACGGAATGAAAAAGTGAGAATATTAGATTTCAAAAATAAGACAGAAGGAAATCCTCCATATTTGCTATATTGCATATTGTTATTCTCTTAATAGATGCTCAGAATACTGGCCCTAGGCTTGCAAAGTCAATCAAACAATATAAGCATTAAGTTGTTTTGGTACTTCAGTTGCTATCAACTCAGTCTGTCCTCTGAATCAGTTAGCTGGTTATGGCAGGGGGCAGGAGGAGTATTCTTGCCTCCTAGCCTATGTGGCACTACAGTTGGCTCGTGGAAAGGAAAAACTGGTTTCTTGTTATTCTTCCCATGCCCAGCATGGCTTCTGCCAATGGAAGGGCGAATTGGCTTGTTTCTCCTCCCAGGCCCTGCACGCCTCGTGCTGGCTCATGGGAAGGGCAAATTGGCTTCTTGTTACTCCTCCTAGGCCCAGCTTGACTTTTGCTGACTCACAGGAAGGGTGAGCTGGCTTGTTTTTCCTTCAGGGCCCCACATGGCTTGGGCCGGCTCACAGGAAGGATGAATTGGCTTGTGGGTGGTCCAAATCTTAGCTCCATCATTTAGCAAATATAGTGTCTTGGAAAAATAATCTACCCATGGGATTATTTCCTTCATCGGTAAAAGCAGATCACCCTCCCTAATTTATTTAGGGATGATTTACTCAGATGATTCAAGTGCTTAGTACATAACTGGCATCTGGTATGCAACCAATAAATGCTTAGTACAGCTGGTGTAAGATACAGTTTGATTTATTAAAGGTCCTAATAGATGGTTTGAAAATACATGTGTGAATATCCTAATATTTGGACATGTGGTTTTGTCCAGTCTTATTAGATTAACAACCAGAGGATCTTCTTTTCCTTTTTTTTTTACAACAGGCTGCCCATCACAAGGGTCACTGCTGACATCTCCTTTGCCAAATGCTCAGTATTAAACAATCCCAGGAAACATATAATAGAAAGCTCCAACACAAGGTGAAGTTTAGGTAAGTCTGTGTAGTGCTAATGCGTTTCAATCTATTTAAACATTTCTATCCTGAATGGGGCAATGAGACCTAACTAGATGGTAATTCCATGTGCCAGAGTGCAGAAAAAGCATCCATGTTGTTCACAGCTAGTGCCAGCTAGTCTCAAAGACCTTGCTTGTGGTGTAGAAGGTTTTGATATATTGGTTTCAAGTTCAAAATTCTCATGCTGTCAACCTTGATGTTTTAGTAGTAGTTTGTTTTAGTAGTAGTGAGATGAACATTTGAATTACATCAATCAGGACATCATGTTCAGTAAATCCGCAAGTCTCTTGAGGTTTCTGTCTCAGAGGAAAGAGATGGGCAAAAACTTACACTGACAGAGTTGGCCAATAGTTGAAGAGTCCTGAAGAAGTAACAGGCCAAGAAGTAGAGTAAGCTAAAGAGGTATAATTTTATATAGGGACGGCCTCTCTGAGGAAGTGATGTTTTAGAAGAATGATCTAGGTTACCGTACTCATTGACAAGACTATAGAAACTACCTATTCAGTCTTCTTTCATTTATAGTCCCCCTCCAACCCCTAGGATTATTTGGAAGGAAATCACACATATTCAACCATGCTTATTAGGTAATATACTATAAACACATAAATTAATGTTTGACTCAGTCAGGGTCCAAATGAGGTCAATACATACCTCAAAGTTTTCTTGATTCTCTTAGTTTTTCAGAAATCTTTGTTCTTTGCTATTTTTTGCTGGACGAACTGGGTCACTTATTCTGTAAAGTCCAAATTTTGCTAACTGCATTGCATTGGCATAGTTCCTAAGAAACGGAGGAGAGACTCCCATAAATTCATACATTCAGAAGCTTGATCAATCTTCTTTTAGTAAGATTACCCATATCATGGGTGATATGGAGGTGAATGTTATTTTAAAGCCAGTATCACAAATACTTGGGCCCCTGATTTCTTAAATACATCCAGGTAAATAAAAGGACCCTAGTCATGGCAGGCCGTGAGAAGGCAATTAGTGACTTGCCTTTTCTAGAATAACATCCTAGTTAAAATTATCTTTAGAAATCTTCTGGCCTCAAAAAAAAAAAAAAAAAAAGAAATCTTCTGACCTCAATAACAGCACATAAGAATGCAAATGCTTGTCAGGGGAGAGAATCTTCACAACTTGAAGAGGAATTTGTCCCTAATAAGTGAATCATCCTGCTTGCTTCTGTGGTTCTGTGTTTTGAGCACACGAGTGGGCCACATGGAATGGTGACTTACACATGTACCCTGTGCTGTCTTCACTTTAACACCTAAGAATGGAATTTTTTTCATCTATAAGATGGATCTCCTTGAAGCTTATCTATTATTCACTTCTAATCTCAGGGAGCAAGTTGCTCATCCTTTATAATTATCTAAGAAACTCACTTAAGGCCATGTAAAAACAATTCTGAACTGTAAGTTACTCAAATTCTTACTTCTGAACACACTTTTACTTCTAACCTATACTTCTGCTTTTAAGCACAGTCATCTCACCATCTCACAAAAATTGTGATTCTATCAATCTGATTGTTTTGAAGTATGTTAAAATCTATCGTAAGCTTTTAAAAAAAATCTTGAAAAGTGAATCATTTCCTAATGAACTACTGTGAAGTTTGGACCATGCCAAATTGTCAGAAGTTTCAGATGTTTCTGCCAAATTTCATGTCCCAATTGTGCCTCATTAACTTTTATGTTGAGAACAAGCTTCTTCCCATACTGTACAGATCAATGCTTTTCGGCACTGAAAACTTTTTGCACTGCCAAGCCCTTAGTAACTATTTTGACACCTGTTCACTTTCTGGTTAAACATTCAGTGCTCAAAACGATTATATGTGGTAACACGCACTTAAAAGCTGCCTAAGACAGTCTGATAACAGAAAAGAATAAAGCAGAACACGCAAGCATGGGCAAGTAAAAACAAACATAGCTCATGACCCTCTGGCCCTCTTCCCTCTTTTATGAGGTGAGGGGGAAGGTCCTGGCCTTAAGGGTGCCATCTGCAGTGTTTCCCAGCACAGGAGTTGTTTGATGTGATCTCGAACGAGAACCAGCCTGAGTATGCTTGTGAGTACCTGGCCGACTATCTGGAGGCCTACTGGAAGGCCACCCACCCAGCAGCAACTTCCCCAGCCCTCTCCTTAGCCACTTCAACTCTGCCCATCAGCACCACCCTAGCCTCTAATTCACAGGTAACAGCAGTTCTTTTTCAGTCTTCAGAGAAGCTAGGCTGTTACAGGTGACACCACTGGGTTCCAAGCCCAGACAGCCAGCTTGGTGCATGCTCCAGTATCTCAACAGTATCCAAAGTATGACTCACATCATGAGTAACTTGGTTAACAACGTTCACAGCATGTTGTGTACCTCTAAGAAAGCACAATAAATACAACATACTATGGATTTTTTTTGGGGGGTCCTCGGGGATCAAACTCACAACTTTGCGCTTGTCAAGCAGGCACTTATGCCACTGAGCTAAATCCCCAGCCCCATCCTACAGACTTTTAAAACTAACTGTGTGGTCCTTAAGACAGAAAACTGCATTCCAGGCCTGGCTCCACCTGTAACTGCATGTACAATCCAGGTGAAATTACTTCCTGGCTTGTTGGCTTTAAGAACAGTAAGGACACCCTAGCAATTATTACGACCTGTTGTGACTGTCTCATCTTTTTTTTTTTTTCTTGAGATCACCTTATCTCCTAGGTTATTGGATTAAACAGTATATGTAAAGGTCCTGGAGGAATGATGTTCATTTCATTTTAATTGTGGTTTTTGTTAGTCTCTTATGTTCAAGCAGAGGTAGATAAGTTTATATTCATGTATAGAAAAATCTCTTGCATGTGTATTTCAACAAAAGAATATGTAATAGAACAGTAACCCTTCTTCACTTATTCTTAATAATAAAATAAGCTGATTACTATGTGTACTGTTTCAGACACTTAATAAAGCCCAATGTAGTACAATACAAACCCTATTGATGCCACTGGATATCAAAAGAATTAAGCAACTGTGCTAGACTAGACTTCATTTCAGCATTTTAGATCCTTTCAAAGGACTACACTTGAGTGTCTTTGCACGATGACCTCTTAGTTCTTTATACTCTGACCTTGGTTGAGCCCAGATACGTTCCTTTTGTTACCAGGGTTCTCCAGGAGATCTGGGGACTGATTGCTCCACTCCTGCCTGGTCATGTTCCCAACCTGAAGAAGAGCCTCGCCTGGAACCTGTCAAAAAATCCCACCACCATTCCTCCTCCTCAGCCCCACATCACAACCATCGCAGTGCTAAGAGTCGAGGCCTCTCCAGGCAAGAGACATTTGACTGTGAAACTCAGGAGAGTCGAGACTCTGCCTGCATAGAGCCAAAGGAAGATTATTCCCATGAACACATGGGCCACTATGCCCCACATTGTGATCACAACCACCGAGATGAGAACCACGGGAGCAGTGACACAGGAGAGTTTTGGCACTGTTCGAGGGGCATAGATGGAGAGCAGGACCACAATGAATGCAACAAACAGTGGAGCCATCATAAACCCAAGGATTGCTACTGTGACAAGTAATATCCAAAAAATGGAATAAGAGTGGGGAGTCGACTAGGGATGTTTAAATCCACCAATGACTTTTCCCTTTTTGTGTTTCTTCCTGAGTCTTGTGTAACAGCACATTCAAACAAAACTTTTGAAGTCTACACTGCAGTCATGTGATCTGTCTTGAATATTTTGTATTGCTGCTGCTTGAATAGCAATGGCATGAAATTAAGAGTATTAATATACATTTTGTTTTTGGTAAGTGCTATACACATTTGCCTGGTACAACTGCAGTCCTCTGGTTGTACACTAGAGTCTTCAGAAACTGGTTTGGGTAGCTGTCACTTGGGAAAAACCTATTGCCATCCTGACAATGTTAGTGTTTCAAGAAATACAGATGTATCCAGCAATCAAGAAGCAACACAGATCAAACGTGGAATTTCTTTGTTTCTCTGGGTTTTTAATACTCAGATACCTGGTGAGCATATTCATTCATTTATTCATGGATCACTGTTTCTTGCTTATACCTCTGGCTAACTAAATTAGGAACAGATTCAGTCTTGCCTTACACAAAGAGGATCATAAAGTTAGAATCTATTTGTTATCTTCTCGTATTGTGTACTGTATAGACAGTTTGTAAATGTTATTTCTACAAACATTATAATTATAATTATATATAATATAGACATATATATATGTTTGATCACAATATTTTAGGGTTAAAATTTTAACCCTAAAATATTGTGATCAAAATATTGGTTTAAGATTTTAGTCTTAAAATATTGTGATCAAAATCTTGGCTTAAAATATTAGCCAAGTCAGCAGATTTGCTTTATGAATTACAGGGACTAGAGATGCCCACATTCAGGAAATTTGTAATAACACTGCCTAGACATTATCTCTACTCTACTAGATACTAGAGATACTAGATACTTTCTACTAGAAAGCCTGTACATACTGTAAATATGTGTGATTGCTTGACTTGAAAAGGTTTGGTTTCTGAACATTGTACCATCCTTGTAAGTTTATAATTTTAACCATAAATTATATTAATATAATCAAATTCCAGAGATTGTTCTAGTCCATGCATTTCATACTGATTGTGCCAAACATGTTCTCAGTAGCTAGTGCCTTACAGTCACAGCACTGGAACCCGTTGTATGCACATGCGTGTGTGTCTGTGCATAAGTGTGTGAGTGGAATGCTGAAGATTAATGAAGAGCTGAGAGACTGAAATCTAGAATTCTGCCCACCTGTCTTTGTATGTAACTGTGCTATGTGTTGCTTTGCTAACCCACCAAGCAATCAGAGAATGGGAGGAAGCCTGCTGCCAAAGATAACTAGGAACATTTATCTGCTGTCTCCTTGTTTTTGTACAACTACAGGTGCTTTGGACTGCGAGTGTCTCACTGGAAATGTACAATCTTTGTGTTCAAGTATTTGTACTTTAGTAAGAGACGTTTACACAGCTTATGGAATTATTTCAGAGAAAAATAAGTTTTCACAACTCCTCCTCCCTCCTTTTCTAACCTTGTCTACTCTTCCTGCTGCTCACCCCCCAGTTACCTGCTGTCCCTCCACATCACCAATTTGACCAGCCTCCCTGTGCGTAAGAACGCAGAAGTGCTTCTTCTAACCAATCTTTCTGCTCTTCAGGTGGTACCAGGGCAAAGTGGGGAGACTTAAAGTGAACCCAATGATAATATTTTCCTACATCTGCTCTGAAGGGAAACCTAGAAGACACTATCTTCATTCCTCAATTACACTGCTTATGGTGTCACCATGTCTTGCTTTCCCCGACTACCCCAGGTGCTTGTCTAATATTCTTGGACTGTTTCACATTTAATGATTTCTTCACACTGAAGAAAATGAAATTTAAAAAGTGAGTTATATATAGTGTTTTACAAGCTAATATATGAAAAATTTCCCTTAGAACCAGTTATCTATCTACTGTCTGTAAGAGTACAGAGTATAAAAACAGTCACTAATTTCTGGCAAAAATTTCACTTCATCAGAAAACTGTAATCACATTTCAACTACAATTGATTTTATAAAACATTTTGCATAAACTTTCATCATAAGATGTTGATCATCAATACAATCCTTTTCTACATGTTGTTGCATCCCATCTAAATATAACCAGTATTTATCCTCCTTGCTGCTACCATTAATCCCTTTCAAAGAGTAGTGCAAAGGGCCAGGTATATAGCTCAGTGACACAATTCCTGCCCGGCAAATGTAAGGTCCTGAGTTTGAGTCCTAGTACCAAAAAACAAAACAAAGCAAAGCAACAACAAATAGTGCTAATAATAGAGTCCATCTTCTTAATTTTGTGCCTGATTTTTAAGTTTCTTGCTTTACTGCAGAACATGTTAGTGCAAACCAGACTATTCATCAAATAACTACATGCAGGGATTTGATAGAGCATTTATACTAGTATGTGAAAACTATATAGTGGGTAAATGTGTAAACAGAATGTAGTGAATCCACAAAAGAAGAAATAACCCCAAGCATATGTGGAATGATATAGTCTTCACAGAGCAAAGGCTTAATCTTAAAATATTCATTTGTAGAAATGGACTTAAACATTTGTCATAAACATTGCAGTTCTTCCTATGTTTTTCTCTACTTGTCATTTAACTTAATGTTACAAAGAGTTGCTGCTAAATGTAGGATGTCTTAGTCATACTGTAATTAGGGACAATATCACATTTTAAGATGGCCTGCTATGCATTCCTGTTAAACAGTCACTGTAGCTACAGTGAATTGTTTAACAAACCTGCTTTAAAGTCACACTCATGTAAATGAATAAAGAGCCTTCTTCACTGTTTATGAGTAGTATGAATTCTCAACTTAGGAATGACCTTTAGATTCAAAATGCGACATATTCCACAACACCTACCACTAGTGGTGCATGTCACTTACAAGCTATACTAACCAGCTGATGTTTCTCAGTAATCTTCTCAAAGCTGACTTCAAAAAAAAAAAGGAACTCAAGGTAAACAAAAGATATTTCAAAAATATGAGATAATCTTTTATCCACCTTATACATGCAACAAATATTTATTCATATTTTGAAGTTTTGTTTTTAAAATGAAGTGCATCCTAATGACACATTCAGCTCATCCTTTCCCCTCTGTTCTGTGATGTACCATTACTAGTTTGGGATGCTGTAATGCCATTAAAGTAGGAGCATATTATTAAACAAAACAGGCAACTAAGATGGATTCTGGGTCAGTTTTAATTTCTGCTAAAGTATATTTTTAATTATTTGTACTTCAGTTTGCTATTTAAAGTGTATCAAGCTGGGCATGGTGGCCCACTCCTGCAATCCAGCTCTTGGGAGGCTGAGGCAGGAGGATCATTTGCAAGTTCGAGACCAGCCTGGACTACAAAGCGAGCCCAAGGCCAGCCTGAACTGCATAGCAAGACCTTGTCTCAAAAAGACAAAAAAGAAAAAGAAAGAAAGAAAACTAAAATGTAACACAAGGTGTTCAAATAAAATGTACTCACTGTTGAATTTAAATATATTTTCTTTCTTACAAATATATTAAAACAACGTAGAGACACATTAATGCCCTGTATTTACTGGATTTTCCACTTTAAAGCATTTTTATTTACATTTCTGTGTTCCATGAGTATGTGTTTTATTTTCCAATTTGTTTACTTTTCATCACTGTTTCTGAGCAGGCAACAGATGCTATGGCAGAAAAATTATTTCAAGCTGTAAAAGATGCAAGTGACTGCTTAGGTCTCTCACTCTGCCTCGGTCCCGTAAGTATCATTTGATCTAACAGAAGCAGCGTCTACTGTGGTACTGTTGTTTCAAAAATGAAACTCACTGAAAATTGTGCACGTTAAAGAAAACATTTTAACAAAATTGTTTTTCTTTTGTTTTAAATATGCAAACTCTTTCTGTTTGCTATCACTGCTCATATCTTCATGTTTGCTGGTATTAACCCAAAATAGACAACAGCACAAATTTGCTGCCAGGCTGCTTTGCTAATGTTTTCATCCTAGCCTAGCACATGAGAGGAAATAGATTCTGTAGTTTCTTATAAGACATTTAAAATCTGAGCAAATAGGCTGAGCTCTGAAAACACAAGTGCCCACAGGTAGACACTTTCTGTTTAGTCAAATGACATTTATTAACATTTACAGGCAGGATGAGGGATGCAGAGAAATCATCTGAATCTCATGAAGCTTGCAATAACTTTTCTCTCATGCAATTAAAAATAGACAACTAAAGCTCTCTATGTCCAGGATGCTTTCGAAGCATGGTGGTGAGGCTCCAGGAGCCTGGCTGGTGAACAATGTCCTAACTGGCATGACAGGAGAAGATATGGATACCAGGGCTGCAAATAAAGCTCAGAGTCAGTGTACAAGAAAAGCTCTCAAATGATCTTACCTCACGTACAAGACCTTGCGATCTTATGGCAACAGTAAGTCATTGTGAGAAGTTCCTAAAGAAAACCTATGAGGAAAAGAGGAAACTAAACTACTATTAGATAACTGATTCTAATTGTCTACTTCATGCATCCAAGGACTAGTAACTTGGGTGACTTGAACAAAAACCAACAGAACAGCCTGAGGTGTTTACAGCCTTTAATCTACAGCTGCATTGTATATTTTAACAGATCTTACCTAAAAAGCAGGTAAAAGAAAAGAACAAGCATAAGGCTACAATTCAGTTTTTTAAAAACAAACACACTGGCCACCATAGAGGGATGTTTGGTCCCTTTTGCTGCTTGGATGATGTTCTTGTTTTGTCTGCATTTAGATTTAATTAGAAGTGAGGTTTTTTTTTAATCTATCATAGACAGTCATCATATCTGAGGTTGGTACTCTTGAGAAACTCTAACACCAAGCCCTGCTGTGAGAGTGCCAGGATAGTTGTGAGTTGTCACAAGCTGGTTTTCTCACTCTCACCAAGTATTTTCTAGTAACTTGCATAGGCAAGTTTATTTACAGCCCAGCATAGGCATTCCAGCATATCTAAAAAGTACCCCAAAGTGGAAGATTTTCACTTTTATCTACAATTAAGGAAAATATTCAACTTTCTGGTTTCAAGACTATCATTTAGAAGAGGTCCAGACTTCATTTAAAAAAGGGTTAACATGCAATAAACAGAGTCAAGTAAAATACTTACTTCAGTTATTGGCACATGGTAAATATTATATTATACTTTCCAAGCCCTGAGTTAAGGAAATAACTACTTAGAAACTTGAGAACATAAAATAAATTTTCATAATCATATTAAATACTAATTTTTAATATTAAAATACTCTTTATAAATTAAAAAAAGACCCCAAATGAAAATGTTACAGGCATCCATAAGTAGCTCCTTTGCTTTATACTCTACCAAATCCTAGAAAAAATTATTTTCAATCTAGAACATAATTTCACAACCCCGCCCATACACACAATTCTCTGTCTTGATCCCTGGTGAAACAACTGGCAGTCTCCTGTTTCCTTGGCAACCATACCATCATTAGTTGGCCTGATGTCACTTTGGTTTAAGGAGTGTGAAGGGAACAGAACAGAAAGCAAAGCTGTGGAATTTTCATTTCTGAGGATCCTTCTCTGATGAGCTTTTCCATTTTAGAAATTTTGCAATAAAAAACCCTATACAATCCTTATTTGCCAGCCGGATCATGTCTTCTTCTCTGGCATCTCTAAGAGAGTCCAAGTCAGTGTCCTGTAATGGCACAGCCGATGGATCGAATCGTTGCAGCTGTCTCAATTGTTCAGGTGATAAGCCAGCTCCCCTCATCCCTTCTCCTCCAATCTGTGGCTCCTAGTGGGAGAAACACAAGATGGATGAATGCTGCCCCCGCCACAAGTTAACAGTTAAATTAAAAGATAAACTAAAAGCTGGGTGTGGTGGTGCATGCCGGTAACCCTAGCACTCAGGAGGCTGAAGTAGAAGGACTACTGTGAGTTCAAGGTCAGCCTAGGGTAGATTGTAACACCTTGTCTCAAAAACACAAAACAAAAAAAAAAAAACAAAAAAGAGACAAATTGGGTTATACCTATCACATTTTCCAAAACAGAAAACAGTAAATGCTTTTACTTTTGTAGAATGTATATGATGCTTTTGAAAGGAAGACCATTTGTGTCCTACATTCTTATCAGGTCCTGGATGACATTATAAAAGGCCTGAACTCCACAGTTAGAAACACATGAACTGAAACTGCAGCTCTGTCAAATTTTTGCTGTGTAATCTTAAGTACGTAACTCTATCTAAACCCAATTTTTAAGATCTATAAAACAGATAAAATGCTAAGTTCTGAACTTTAAATGGGCAGATAGTATCACACCTGGGATACACTGGGAATGCAGTAAAGGAAACATTGTTTCCATAAAGCAACAGATAAGTCAGCTTTACTTAGTACTTATCAAACTTCCGAAAAAAGTTCTTCAGACATCAAAAATGCTCTTCTCTGACCCATGCCAACTGGATGATAAAAGTTCCTTTCATTTGGTTTTACAGATATATACCTAAGAACACAGTTTGACATTTCAGGTATGAATTCTGAAGTGAATTCTGAAGTCTTCCCTTTATCTATCGCTTCTGAGTCTAGAAACCACTTCTGGATTATTTATTTATGTATTCCAATTACAAACTAGAATTCTACATAGGAAGGTAATAATGTTAGACATTCAATGTCTGAATGAACATTAAGCATTATTACAGATACAAATTTTAAGTATTATGGGTTAAAATTGAATTATGAATAGTCTTAAGAATCATAACAAAATTAAGTTAGTGCTAAGTATAAGAAAGCTTAAAGGTTAAATTTTTATTTAACAACTTATAAAACGCAATAATCCTCAACATTCCCTCATCTCCACCCTGTCTTTTTGGTCTTTTGCTATTCTAGTTAGTGAAATATGTTTGGGCTTTGATGTGACCTGAGAAAAAATGCTTGATATTTTTCCTTAGGAGAAAAATATGGGACTAGAAAGGAGGAAAAACGACTTTGAAAACCAAATGCCAAAGTCCCATGAAAGACAGCTATTAGTAGAATAAACATGTAACAAAAATCACCCAAGCTTTGTGTCATTTCAGCATAATGGCAAAATATAATGAGGGGAAAAAGAGTATCATCAACATGCAAATTCCCTGTGGCCCTGTAAAGTGATCTAAAAGGAGAAATGTTCCTGTTTACTACAGTATTTCGTTAAGAAGTTTTACTTTACATATTTCATCATGTAACAAACACCCAGTGCATATTATCACACTTCCATTTCTGTGATTTGTCATTCTGCACGGAGAAAAACTGAAACCACTCTTACCTGGGGCTGAAGCTGGAGGCAAGGAAATGTGCTGAGGGCCCAGGCAACCTGCTCCTCATTTTCTGCCAGGGTGATAGTGCACGTGCTGTAAACCAGTACGCCTCCTGGCTTCAGCAGCTGGGCTGCCTAGAGAGAACTAAGTCAGTCATGTATACCACAGGGCCAAGTGAAGGGATTTTACAGCATAAAGTGGACACCTTACAAGTAGCTGAGAGAAATAAAATGAAAAACGACATTCTCTATGGTAAGTAATTAGAGCAAAATACCTGCATCCCAGATTAGCTGCATTTCCTGCCTCAGAGCTCTGGTACTTCACTTGGACCAGGATTCTTAAATCCAATAGTTTCATACATTCAGAGACCAATTTTATTTCAAGAATTAAGAAGTTTACATTGCTAGGCCATACCTTCTTTCTGAGTGCCATACTCATATTCAGCTGCCTCCTCAACATTTCATGTCCCAAACTAAGCTGCTGTCTTCTTTCCGAAACCTCTCGTGGAAGTCCTCCCATCCTTCCAAGATGGGCAGGCTCCAAACCTCAGATTCTGCTTCGTGCCTTTCTCATATTCATCATTCATCAGCAAATCCTATAGGTTCTACCTTCACTTCTCACAATGTCCACTAGTATTCTGGTGCTATTCTATTTAGTTTAGTTGCTTCCTTCCTGTTCTCTGAACACTTATTCTTAATACAAAGCCAGAGTGCAGTGCAGCTTCTATACTGGTTACCTATTAGGCCAACACCCTTCCAATGCTTCTTCCATTACAACCCAGAGTCAAAGCCAAAGTCGTTCAAGAGGCTTCAAGCCCTACAGAGTCTTGCCCTCTGACTTCCTCTATAATACTTTTTGTGCTACTTTAGAACCACTGGCCTCCTGCTGTCTCTGGAACATGGCAAGGCACAGCCTACCTCAAGATCTTTCAGCCATGCTGGAACTCTGTGACACTACTTCTCTGCACCGCTTACTCCTTTTGCAATCTTACCTTGGCTCCTATGTCACCTTTACAGCAATGTTCCTCCTGACCACCCTGTCTAACATTCCAAATATTACAATCCAGCACTACTAGCACACTTTCCTTTCTTTGGTTTTTCTCCATAGGTTCGTAGCGTTAGTGCCCTGTAATAATCTAAATAACTCACTCATTTGTTTACTCTCCAACAACCCCAGATAGAAAACTCAGAAAGTAAGGGTAAGAATTGTTTGTCCACTTTTTTTTTTTTTTTGGTGCAGGGGATCAAACTCATGACCTCGTGCTTGCCAAGCAGGGACTTATACCGCTGAGCTAAACCCCTGGCCCTTTTCCACTTTTTTACTTCTGTATCATTGACATCTATCATAGCATGATGTCCTGCATACAGTAGGCAGTCAGTATCAAGCAAATAAATCAGCAAATAAAGTGCAAAACTAACATGAATTTGTCTCAAACACCTAGATTTTATTTTTAAGAATTTAGCTTAAATATTTGTGGTTTCTTCACACTCTGGAGAAACTTAAACTTTGTTATTATGTGCTGGCTACTTTATTAAATATTTTTCATTGACAGTCTCTTATAACAACCATGAGGTAAGATTACTATTTCCAATGCAGTTCCTGTTAGGTTAGAGTCCTTATGCTCATTTCTCTGAATTGGAAATCAACATGACTAAAGTCACTTATGTGAAGAAGCCATGGCTCAAATCAAGATGTGTCCAACTGTAAAATCCCCATTCCCATTCCATTTGTATTCATCCAGTGGCACACCTACTATATTCAAGTTGTTTCTCACAGGTCGGATGTTCCTTTTTGTTGAAATCATACATTTATCTCTAGAAGCTTTTAAAATTTCCTTCTCTACTATGCCCTAACAAAGAACAAAAATCGAAGTCCCTCCAACTAGGATCTTAATTTCACTCTTAAATCCAAGTGGCTTGCAGCCATAAGTAAAACTTCCTGCGGCCTGCTGTTTTCACTCTATGTTTTCTCTGACTACTACAGAAAAAATGTTATATAATCTGCAAGGAGTGACTACTTTTGTGAATTTGGAAAGGAGAAATGCATGAATATACCCAAGGACAACTGAAGAGACAAAACAATTACACTATATCCACTGTTGTGTTAGTCTATGTATTTATAATTGAATGGCTAAGAAGAAATAATGAACTCATCTTTGATCAAAGGCTGTCTATACTCAGTGAACTCCAGAATCATTTTGCAACTCTTATAGAAATTGAGTGTTTTATCTGGGTTTCTTCTAACATACACAGGAAATCAGTTAATTGTGCAAAGCTTTTATGGTCCTTTTACATCTACACTGGATACTGTTACTACTCTCATCTGTGTGTTTGCATCTAATTGACTTTCTACATTTAATGTGCTCAGATGACTCAGGAACCCAATAGAAAACAATTAATTTTGCATTAGTTCTTTACATCAATTAGTAACTATGTGAACCATTCACTTTTTTTAAAAAATTTTATTTAAAGAGAAAAAAAAACAATACAGAAAAAAGGGTAGAAACAATACAAAACCTCAAAAAAAAAAAACCATAAAACACTAGTTGACAAACCACATACTCCCTGAAATAGCTGTTCATGTTACAAAATTAAGGCAAACAAAGTGAACACACAGTGAAGCTGCAAACAGAAAAAAAAGGATGGAATAAAGCCAATTGAGACAATATAGTGAAACTGGCACAGAACATCACAGCAGGTCACCAGGACAACAGTAACAGTCAACATTGTATATCTCCTTGTCTTCACAATAGTTGTTCTTCTACTAGGTAGAGCAAAATCAAAGAAATACACAACATTATAGAACACATCAACACAGTATTGAATAGAGCAATACCATTAATCAGGACAAAGCAAAACGGCGATAAAAATATCTGCCTTCAGAGATAGTAGAAGGAAACTCCCCCGACTTGCTGTACCAAATATGGTCACCTCCTAAG
>PVJX010014825.1:0-43973 GCA_004027295.1 Dolichotis patagonum | reverse complement strand
GTGTCAGTGTGTGGCTGTGCTCAGGGAATTAGTTTGTAGCAACCCACTGGGTCCCGGCCAGGGGCACAGCCCAATCCAAGCCGATTCCACCAATCCGCCTGGCAAGGGGAGCAACCAACTGAAGCCACTTCCTTATGGAGTTAGTGCTCTCCTGCCCAAATCCATGTCGTCCAGTCGGTTTCCCCTTTCCCATGGGAGGGTCTTAGTCCCATCACTCACCGCATGTTGATGCCGGTCCCTGAGAACTGCTGGGCTCCCCGACCTCCAACTTCAGCACGGCTGCAGTGCAAATTCACAGTGCCTCTGGGTGGGTCACATGCAGGGCCGGGTCCGGGCGAGCCACGCACAGGGCTGTTCAGTTCCACGCTCTGGTCGCTCAAGCCAGTTGCATCAGCGCAGTTCGGTCGGTCAGGTCACTCTCGAGCAGGAATTCAGGCGGCTCGAGGAGGGCGCCGTGCTTGCTGATCTTAGCTTCACTAATGGTAGCCCCGGGACCTCATATTTGAGCGGTTTTTTTAACTTTAGTTTCTTCCTGGGTTGAGAGAGTCCATCTCTCTCTGTTTGGGTCTCTCCGGGGTGTTAAATTCTGGCATTTAAGCTGTCTCTCTCAGAGAGGATCTCTCTCCTGCTACCTACCGGTCCACCATCTTTGGAAACTCCGGCCCTAGAATTTCACACAGCATTGAAAGGTTCTAAAAGCACAAGAGCAGAAGTCTCTTCAGGCCTCACCTGAGAATTCACAAGTCACTTCTGCCTCAATATTTTGACCAAAGAAAGTGACAAGGCCAGCAAAATAGAATTGTTACCATCAACAGAATATTGTCTGTCAAAGTTTCTGCCTCTCACAGTTGGAAACTACTGTGGTCATTTTTGTGACTTTGCATAACTTAAAGTTGCACCAGAATCAACTTGGAATGGCAGGGGCAACCCCTAGAGGAAAGGCAAGATAAGAGGCTAAACCTGATTTCCAAACGGCTGTTACTACATGTCTTCATATGCCTAACTTTTCATCCTTGAAGTTGCACCTTTTCAGAGGTGATTTTCTTGACCAACTCTATTCTTCCATCACTTATTTATTACATTGTGTTTTTTTTCCTCATAGAACATAAATTATACTGATCTTTATTATTGTCTGTGTCCCCACAATGGAGTATATCTTCTTTTCTGTCCTGCTTACCACTGTGTATCTTGTATTCATAATAATGCCTGGTACACATGAGGTACCCAGTAAATACTTAATGAATGAATGCTAGCATCCTAAATATTGTAGGCTGTTTTTCAGCATGAAAACCACCACTTGAACCAGTATACCATTTTAGTCCACCAAAGAAATTATTAGTATAAGGCTCTTTCAAAATGTGATGCCTTGATTTATTACTAAGCAAAATAATATCAAAATACCTGGAAATAAGAACTTTACCTTTAAATTAATGTCTCTCTTGAGTTGTCGTCACATGCAGCATTTTCATTCTTCCCTTGATCAAATTCTTATAATTGAAAAGTATTGAATATGCAAGTCTTGATGACATTATCTTGAATTTTCTACATATAAATTTTAATGTCATTTGCATACCTAAATATATAGATACAATGAATTGCATTAAGAAAGCAAGGTGTTTTGGTGCATATTATTAAAGTAGGTAAAGCATAATTAAACTTGGCAGAGGAATATATCAAATATAAAATAATATCAAAGATAAAACCAACTGTTTTATCTACCTTGTCACTTATTTTTTTTAAAAAGGAGCTAATATAACCCCTTTTCACACAGATTTATAGAACCTAGAATGAGAATATTGTTCATAAATGTTTTAAAAATAATACATATTCTTGGCATTTCATTTTAGGGAAAATAGTACAAATTTATTAAACTAGGGATTTTCTTAAAGAAAATAAAGAGTCATATTCATCTTTAAAAGAGAGAGAGATATGAGTTCAAACAATAAAATTTCACTGAACATAATTGCTAAGACATATTATCTTTCATCCTAAGACATCAATTGTAAGACATCATTATTTTATATTCTTCTGAGAAAGAAAAAAACCTGCCAATATAAATTATACTATGTCATTGATAGTAAGAAATGTACTGATTACAATGCAGTAGCTAAAGATGTATATCTTAAGATTAATGAAATGTGGTGATAGATCTCAGTAAATATAGGAAATGAGAAAGAAAAAGTAGGAAGGAAGGAAGGAAGGAAGGAAGGAAGGAAGGAAGGAAGGTAAGAAGGCAAATGTAGAATCAGCAACACTTAGATTGACACATATCTAAGTAGTACTTTCAGTGACGTTTAATATATATTTATTCAATGGAAGTAATAACATTAAGGGAAGGTAAATTTAAAAAAAAAGAATAGAATATTGGAGTGCCAAGTAAACTGGAACAATAGAACAATGTGAGAGAGAGGTACTTTTTTTTATCTTTATGTGATCATGACAGTTAAAGGCAGGGGAAATTTCAGGAGTTTTCTTTCTTTCTGGAAAATAGATTCCTTTCTTGAATAGCTCAAATCTTTTGCCCCAGAGTGAAACTTTTTCACATCTGTTGCAAGGTAATCAAGAGTCAAATTATTAAACTAGACTTTTAAAATGATTTCATAGAAGCATAACCATAGAACTACAAGATTCCATGAAGATTAAAGTCCAGCTCTCTTGTTTTAGAGATGCATAAATATTTATTCATTAACTCATTCTTGAAATATTTTCTGAGTGCTTAACATGGTAGACACCATGCTAAGTACAAAATATACAACATTGGGACAGACAATTAAATTAGCAGATGAATTAGTGCACAAGGACAGACTGGGTTCCCTGAGATCACAGAGTAGAATCTGAATGATTCTGGGGATAATGTGGTTTGCATACATTACACACTTACTTGGGGACATAGGTCTGTTTCATAGATATTCATAATAAATACTTTAGTTTGATGGTAATATCCTCTAATTTGGCAAGTCATACAGTGAGATTATTTCAGACATTTATTTGTCAAAATTCCCTGATGGTTATAAATATCCAATAGCATCTATTTTCTGCCAGATAACATAAAAATCCTTAGCCTGGTATTCAAGGATAAGGCCCATCTTACTTTGACAAGTCTTAGCTTTTGAATGTTCTGTGTCAGCCATATTAAAGTGATTACTATTTGCTGCACATACTTTAGACATTCCCATTGCTGTCTCCTTGCTTGTTATATTCTCCTAACCTGCAATGATCTGTCCATTGACCATTTCCTTCTTTTGTGAGGCCTCAGTCATTGTAACCTTCCTCTTCATAATATGGAGGCAGAATGCCAAGTACATGGGACTTATATATAAGGCAGTTTATGGGACTCAAGTACTAGCGCATGACTCTGAGTATCATTAAATGAGATCAGACATTAAAAAGAAATTTTATAGTGATACTGTGAAGATTAGGAAAGCTAAGACTTGTAAGCACTTATTAGAAAACCTAGTATAATTTCTATTATTTATTTATGTTATACTCTTCTGATTCTTTTTGGCAATCCTTTCATCCCATTTATCACCTACCCCCTTATTATTAATGTACTTTCCTTCAGTATCACTTCTAGGCAGAAAATGTAGAGACTATATTTTTATTCATCTGTGAGTCACCTATAAGACTACATTGGTTAATTTTCCTGTTGCTGGGACCATATACCTGGTACCCATGACTTCAAGGAGGAAATGGTTGCTTTAGCTCATGATTTCAGGGAATTCCCATCCATGGTAAGCTAGATCCAAGGCAGGAACATGATGGCAGAGGGGCCTAGCAGAGAAATGCTACTCATCTCTTAGTGGTCAGGAAGCAGAGCAAGGGAATAATGCTAAAGAAGAAGAGGCCAGAGGCTAGATATAGGTTCCAAAGTTATGCCTTGACCTACCCAGACAGGTTGAGAAGTGTGTTTTATTAATCTACTGCATGTTTCCTAAGCCAATCAAATTGACAATTAAGCTTAACTACAGTTCACCTCTTGTCAACTTGACACTCATACAAATCTCCTTAAATCATACTTAACATCCAAATAAATAAGTTTAAAATTACACTTAACATGACACAACTATCAATGGAGAATGCACTCATCCCTTCCAAGTGTCTCAAAGATTCCAGCATTTCTCGAATGTGTAAGTTACCATCTCCTCTAAGACTCAGGCAAACCCTTAGCTGTAAATTTCTGCAAAACTCCAAAAACAAGTTACTTAATCACACGACACAAGAGCACAGGGTAAAACATTCCCATTCCAAAAGAGAGAAATTGAGAGATAGAAAAAAATTGGATCAAAATAAGATTGAAATGCAACAGGACAAACATTTAGTTTCTGTATCTCCACATGTAACATTGATACAGATGGTGGTGAGAGTTGAGCTCCAGAGGACTTGGGGGATCCCAGCTTTATGGTATCACTGGTTGCAGCCTACATATCTTTTTTCTTTGGTTTATTCTACTTTCAGCCTAGAGCATTCCTCAGCAGATGCACGTTGCCGGCATCTTCAGTTTCCTCTGTTCTCTACTGCACATTCAATTATTTCCAACAGATTTATCCATCACCCTCTCAGGGGCACATTGCCTGGTCCATCAGGACTTTGTCTGAAATCTGGATAGAAGCCTCCATGACCCCAAGACTCCTGCATTCCAAAGTTTATTCATATCTGAGTAACTTGCATTATGTGAATAAAACTATTGTCCACTGTCCACTCAAATAGCAGCCAGGCCCATTTGAACCATGACTCTAGTGGTCTTGGAATGCCTTGATAGTGGAGCATGATGAGATGAATCCTGGGAAACCAAATCCCTAGGTGGCCCTTTTCAAACTTGGGGCCCAAAGAGACTCTTCTCAAAGGCTTATCCTTTTGTACCCTTGAGCCTATGGTGGTGGTAGTAGTGGCATAGGGATTTTACTGATTCCTGAGATAACCTCAAGGCATCTTTCTTCTTGTCCTGGTTAAAAATTCCTGGTAATTTTTTTAACAGCACCAATCTCTTCAGCAACTGTAATAGTTGATACATTGTGTCTACTTGAGAAGTCTAGAAACTTAACTAAGTAACTCCGAAGTTTCACATCCTTGGATGTCCAGGACATGGCCTAACTGCTGTAGGATGTTGTTCATTGTTTCGACTTGAGAAGTTTAGAAGTTTAACTAACTGAATCAGCAAGGGGTCAGGGTCCTTACTTTGTAAACATCCTTAGCTTGTGCAACAGTAGGGCGTGGAGATGGTGTGAGTACTACACCCATCTGAGGGTGAGTAGCCTGTGTACAGTATAAGGGAGGAAAAGAGGCTTGTTCTCCCCCTTTTGCCCTTGTTGCTTTTTCTGTCTTCTGCTGCCTTAAACTGTCACCCTTGTGCCATGCTACCCTGCCTTGCAGCCAGCTGTTTGAGGACTGAAACCCCCATAGACTGTGAGCAAAATAAACCTTTCTTCTTTTAACTCTGGGTGTCAAGTATTTTGTTCCAGCAACAAGAAAAAAGTAACCAGGACAGCAATCAAAGCTTTAAGCCAAAATTTTAAGTTTTTCAGATATTTTCATTCTGCTTTTTGCTCTTTTCCACTATAAATCTAGCTAAAAGCAACTATCAGTACCCATACCACCGCCTGAAAGTCAAAACTTACTTCACTAGATCAATTTGTTCATAGCTTTTAAGATTTTCTCAAGATTCTGCAAGTCCCAGGAGGACAGAGACTCAGAATGTTGACAAGTTCTTTGCCAGAATGTAACATGTATGGCCTCTTATTCATTTTCCAATACAGTTCTCATCTAAAATCTCATGAGTCTTTACTGCCTACATTTCTATTGGCAATTTGGTCTTCTGACTTCTGACTAGAATCACACATCTGTCTTTTACAACATTTTAGGGCTTTTCTAGCCCACAGCTACAAATATTTCTAAACTCTTCTTAAAACCAGTTCAAAGGCCACTGAACCACATGGTCAGGTGAAGTTACAGCAACAACCCCACTTCCCTGGTACCAATTTTCTGTAATTGTCAGTTTTCCTGTTTCTCAGAACAAATACCAAATACCCACAACTTAAAAGAGGAAGTGCTCTTTATTATTTAGCTCATTATTTCAGGGGATTCAGTCCCCAGTCAACTAGGTCAAAGACAAGAACATCGTGGTGGAGGACTTGGTGCAAGAATACTGCCCACTTCATGGTAGCCAAGAAGCCAAGCACAGGAGGAAACAGTGCCAGAAAGAAAGGGGTCAAGGACCAGATGTAGGTTCCAAGGCCATTCCTTCAGGATTCATCCAGACATATCCATAAATATGCTTTTCTCATCTCCTAGACAAATCTAATCTGATCAAGTTGAATTAAGCTTAACTGTCACAAATACCTAATATACCATCATACATACATCATAGTTCAGTTAAGTTTTTGAAAGGATTATATAAAGATAGGAAAAATGAATAAATAGTTACATAGTTGATGCAGTTCAGCAAAGGTGGCATTTGCACTTATGTCCACAGGCAGACTGATTTTGGTAAGAAGCATGTGACTCTCAAATAAGTTGGCAACATTGCTTGAGCAAATTTCCATATAAAAGAAATGCCACATTTCTTCCTTAAACATTCTCTTCTTTTTGGGTAGGAGCAGACCCTTGCACATCAACCTAGTTAGTACTTTTTAAAGAGTAGAAGTTTTGCATCCTAATAGGACAGTTTGGAGAGAATCTTCATAGTTCATTCCTGTGCCTGATTTCTTATTACTCTATGTGATTTCTGAGGGATTTTCCAAAAGTTTGGGATAAAACTTATAGAATATGGCAGCAAGGCACAAGTCAGTTTTTTTGCATTCTAGACTCAGCATTTTATTCAACATTATGACCTAGAAGAAATCAGAGGCTTTTCTGCCTCCTTCAATTTGATTTAGAAGAAATTGTCCTGGAGTCTCAGCAGGCTTCCAATTGTGTCCGGTCTTACTCTCTCCTCCAGACATCAGGATTCTGCCAAGTGCAGTACAAACTCTTCTAAAATAAGTACAAAATGTTAACAGAGAAACCAACCTTTCAAAATAATGGACTATTTAGCTATATAGCTGAGATTCATCTCTCCCTACAAAGCCAAATGCCTATCATGTCTTTCCAAATGTGAGAAACAAGTCTTCATATTCTAAAATTATATATGTGATATATTGAGAGATACAAATATATAGCTATATCTTCCACTTTTGACATAGATATAGACCTATAGATAGATATATATGTAGATATAGATAGATATAGATAGAGATATGTAGATATAGATATTCTACCAGTCTTTAGATTTATGATTGAAATAGCACTTGGAATAGTGCCTTGAACAAAGTGGTCATTTCATAGATATTTTTGAGTGCATATTTAATGATCAAAGAAGTTAGATTCAAAAAGCCATTTTGGGGGAATTTATTTGTGACTGGCAATAACACTGTTCCTTTTCTCTCCAGAAAGCATTACACTACTTTTTAAAGGCAGCAAAGGCTGGGAGTGCAAATGCCATGGCATTTATAGGAAAGGTACATGCTTCAAATTGATTAATTCATTCTTAAAAACCTAAGTAATGGGCTGGGGATGAAGATCAATGTTAGAGTGCTATCCTGGTGGGCACAAGGGCATAAGTTCAATCCTCAGTATAGGAAAAAAGAAAGAAGTGGGGGAAGAGAGGAGAGAAGAGGGAAGGAAGGAGAGGAAAGAAGGAAAGAGGGGAGAGGGAGAAAGGAAGGAACAAAGAGAAAAAGGGAATGAAGGGAAGAAGCAAGGAGGGAGGGAAGGAAGGGAAGGGAAGAAGGAAGAAAGGAAGGAAAGAGGAAATGAAGGAAAGAGGAAAGGAAGGAAGAAAGGAAATGAATGGCACCAGTTAAATGAATTCAGGGTGATAAGACCAGAGATCTCTTTCATGGAAGCAGCATGAGAGGCATTTGTCTGCCACTGAGGGTAGTATTCTTGATGTGACAGGTAAGGAAGGAACACCATACAACATGCCTTACTGTGAGGCATCAAAAACAGCCTTAAAAATGTGCTGTCAAGGCTCCTCTGTTGTGTGTCCATGAGCCCTGAGCTCCCCCACAGTCCCCACAGCTAACAGGAGACCCAGGTGCACTGACAACTGGTACAGTCCTCAGGCCAGTCAGGTGCCTCTTTCCTGTACCCTAGGAATGAGAACCAGCTCTAAAGCTGACCAAGGTCCACCCTTATGCCGCTTCTGATAGGAGGTCCCCTGTGACTGCTGAGCAGCCTTGTAGAGCATTCCTCTAGTGAAGGATGCTCTTTCTCCTGCAAAGACCACTGCCTCCCCACTTCTTACTGAGGCCCATGGCTCCCTGGAGTCAATGCATTTCAGTAACCATGGGGATTAGTGCCTTGCTTCTAGAATTGCCACATACAGTAATTTAGATTCAAGAAACAGGAGAAAACCCAAGAAGGGTCTACTTCTTTGTCCATCTGCAAAGTCAGTTCAGAATACATGTAGATTTCATCTTCATCTATTTTGGGGTTTTTTGAGGTAAAAGTCAAATAACTTAAAATTTACTATTTTTAAATGTACACTTTTGTGGCATTTATTGTTTATGACATCTATAATGCTGTGCCTCTACAATGGTTCTATTTAGCTTTAAAATACTTCCATCTGCCCCAGATTCTTCTGTTTTTCACATTCTCTTTTCATCATTTTTTTCTAGATGTATTTAGAGGGGAATGCTGCTGCACCACAAAATAACGCTACTGCCTTCAAATACTTTTCCATGGCAGCCAATAAGGTATGACCTCAACCCACTACTATGACAACATAAAAATAATTGGTTTTTATTACATGCAGATTGGTTCCCAAGAGTTGACTTCAAAGTCCCAAGCCCAGATAATGGGCCCAGAAAAATTTCTAGGTCCTAGAGAAATACAGTATCTTTGACAATAAACCACAGAGTTAAAATGGAGGAAGATGCAAGCACGTGTTCCTGATAAATGAAGAAGGGCATTGACTTGTGTTGCCCTAGCAGGGGCCAGCAGGAGGCCAAACAGCAACTCAGTTTGCCTCCCTCCTGTGCAATGGTGGAAGCCATGTAGCTTAGGGACAGTAAACAAAAGAGATGAGGGCAGAGGAATGGAAAACTTGCCCACTAATTGCAATCAACTCAGGACAAAGACAACAAGGAAATTTCTGGTTTTCTCCATTCATATCTGAGTTCCCCTTGGCCCATGCAGGTGGTTGTAAGGCAATTGGCCAGGGCAAGGTGATTAAAAACAAGGTTCTGGAGACAGAATCCCAGGGTTAAATGCCAGCCCTACAACCACCTGCCTACGTGACAATGGATACTTAGCCTTTCTGTGCCTCATTTTCTCTATCAAGTGAAAATATAAGATATGGCTATGATGTTGCCTGGATATAAGGAAATAGTATATATGCATCTCATATTGTAAAAGATTCAAAGCAATGTCTGACACATGTAAGTGTATATCCATTATTATCTTTTGCAGTCTGAAGCTAGTTAGGTGGACCAAGCATCAAAACAGATGCAAGGCAGAAAGGGTTGGAACTATGAGTGAATATAGAAATGGTATAACAGTCAGCTCTCCATACCCAAGGTTCTACCTCATGGGTTCAACCAACTATGAATCGAAAAGTTTAATAAAACATCACATCTGTACTGAACATCTGCAGACTTTTTCTTGTCTTTAGTTCCTACATAAATGCATATAACAACTATTTATACAGCCTTTACATTGACAGATTATTTCAAGAATACAGGAATGCCTCAGACATTGTGGTGCATGCCTGTAATCCCAGAATTTGGCAGGCCAAGGCCTGAGAATTGTTGCAAGTTTGAGACTAGTCTGGGCTATAAAGTGAGCTCAAGGCCAGCCTAAACCACATAGTGAGACTCTGTCTCAAAAAGGCAAAAAAAAAAAAAAAAAAGGAAATATGTGTAATTACATACAAATACGATGTAACATTATATGAGGGACTTAAGCATTTGGGAATTTTATTACTGGGGAGTCCTGGCCATAGCCCCTTACATACCCTGGGAGGACTGTATTAAAATCTTTTCCTTTGCTGCTCAACTCAGTGAGCCTGGTATCAGATAAAACGTAATAAACTACTCTGAACCCTTTTAATGCATAAACAACATTCTCATCCCAACATCTCATCAACCCAGCTTTTGGCAACTGGCCTTGATATATTTTCTATCCCCAAGAATAGGAAGCATTTTGTACTCTTAGAATTTTGGAGTTCAACACTTGTAGTAAAAATGTTTTCAAATTGAGGAATATTTTCAACTATTTTTAGTTTTTAAAAGCCTGCATGATGCTTAGGAGCCTGTTTATAAATGAGTGGAACCTCAGAGTTACTCTTGTGATATAAATTACTGGGAAGGCTAATACTGCCTTCCCCCTGTAACTGATGCAAAACTATTGCCCAGCAAAACAATTATCTGGAGTTCCAATAGATTAGAAGGACCAGGAAGAACAGACCAAAAAAAGAGGTATCTGAGGAAATCTCATATAATCCAGCAAGTAATGTTGATTTGTCAGCCCAAAAGAATAATGTCAGGAAGTTGGATGTGTCAATTAATTATCCCTAACTATTCAGGGCTTAGTAACTAGCAGTGATCTGGGTTATATGTGTTGTAAACCTGAGCTTCCTATTTTAACAAAGAAAATCTAAAATTATACTTTAATTATTCTGAATAGCATGAGGTAGGCATAGACATAGACTCCTGCTTTTTAATTTTGTTTGAAGCTTATACCAGTATCAGGACACAAAATTACCAATTTTATAACCTCTTTTGTCTTATTACTTACAAACTATTTTTTTTTTTTGGTACCAGAAATTGAACTCAGGACCTTGCACTTACCAGGCAGGTGCTTATGACACTGAGTATATTCCTAGCCCCCTTATTACTTACAAACATTTAAGTAAAAAAAAAAGTTCTATGCAAAAAAAATGTATGTAAAAACAAAACATTTATGTAATACCAAGCCCATCTTAGATCATATTCCTCTGGTTCTCTGTCTCACAGCTCTGAACACATCAGACCCAATCCTATCTCCACACATTTGTTATATTCTCAAGAGTCCCACAGTCCAAACTCTACTCAGCACCAGAGCAAAGCTCAGTCCTCTGTCCTCTTTCCCCACAAAGCTGCCCTACCCGCCTTGGGTAACAGTCACTTCCTTCTAAATTTGCCACATATTCACTATCCCATAGCCTTCTACTTTTTTCCTTTACTCCTACTGTTTGGTCCCAAGTCTCCTCACCTCAAGGAGGACAAGGTCCTAGTCAATAGTTGAGTTCATTTAAATGTTTGGCAAATAAGTGCTGCTCTCAGATTTCCATCAGCCTAAGTAAGACCATTAAGTCCTAGTGTTGAAGCTATGTACTGGGGGCTTCCTACACATATGGTGTATTTGGCTCAGAAAAATTCACAGCAAAATGTGAACATTCAGATCTTTTCTTGGTTTTTTGGTGTGATGACTGGGTGTTTCATGCCTCAGTGTAAAATGAATCCCCGTCCAACCATGTTACAATGTTGGCACATTATCTGCCTCACATAGGGGAAAATTGTGCATTCTGCTTTTCTTGGAAAATGGCAAAAGCTGACACATAGGACTGTCATCCATGTGGCAACAAGTAGCTGGAGTCGGGGGCTCTGCTATCTTTAGACAGGATAGGTGCACTCTGGTTTGTCTTGGCCTCTACTTCTTTCTCCATCTCCTGACCTATATTACTGGCCTGGCTTCTGGAGTTACATGAAAGTGAACAGGTATTCTGGGATTTCCATTGTTGATGCCTACTCCAATGAGCTTCTGGTTTCCCAGAGACTTTCTCAAAAAAGGAAAACAATTTGTCCCAACTATTCTAATTTCCTTACTCTTTGCCTTCTCTATTCCTCCTCTCATTTTCATTGTCCTCCCCTTTCATTTTCCTCAATATCTAAATGAAGCTAGCTAGAAGACAGGCTCTCCAGATTTTGCCAAATTAATCACACTAGGTCTTTCTACCCCTAGAATAGAGTCCAGGACTCATAGAAGCCACAAGTAGATGTGGCCAGAAAAGACAGAAGAAGAGAGCAGTTAAGAATTCTTAGATATTTGGTATTTGCAGGCTGAAAGTTTGGAATCTGGAAACAGTATTTAAAACATGCTTTCTCTATTTATGTGCCACTTGGTGTCAGTAAAGTGTATTCTGGTTGCATCCATAATGACTAAATTTAGATGGTGAGAAGAAATTTGGAAGTTTTCTGTCAGAAGTTAATTTCCTGAGGAAATATCTGTAAAACAAAACTGCAAATCTGCTGAAAGAAAACAAAGTGGATACTCTTGGCCTCTAACATGATCATCAGAGAGTGAAATGCATGAGGAAAGACAGAAAGAAAAGGTGTTTTTTAGTTGGGGAAGCCATTTGTGGGGTTTAGTCCTTACCTGGGATTGAGTAGTGAAATATCAATACATTTGAACTTGTGAAAGTTGATCATTATCTTCTAGGACTAAATATGCTGAATACCCTCTTCAGTATTCAGAATGTTAGAAGAATAGGAAGTGGTTTAGCATCAAATGGAAAAGAAAACATCAGTGATGCTATAAGCAGTCAAATTTCAACAAAGAAACACATATGCACAGTGCTGTGCTTTCCTGTCTATATTGGCTGGACTGAAATCCACAGAGCCTCTAATGTTATTTGACCATTTATGTCAATTTCTTTTGACCAAAGTAGGCAAAAACTGTCTGGATTGACTGCTTTCCTGGAAAACTCCTAAATAACCTTTAAGATGCAACTCAAGAGCCACCACTCTGAAATTCAGTTCTGTTCCATTCCTAGCCTCAACCAAGTGATTGTGTGCCCTACTTCATTTTAAGATTTAGCACATTTGACATGGCTGTAAGTAATGTGACCACCCTTTTGATGTGGCTCAGAGCCCACTTGTTTACTGGCTCATTTACCACTCACCTCTCTTACTTCAGCTCAATGCCTATTATGGAATCATACACAAAGCAAACACTAAATGAGTGCTGACTGGAAGAATCAAGCAAATATTTGACCTTCATTTGCCTTTTCCTTTTCTTATCATAGGGGACTCTAAAAGTGTGGAATGATAAACTAGAGAGGATCAAAATAATCTGTGAACTGCCTGATTAACCTCCCTTGATTACTATCTTAATGGGAGCATTTCAAATATTTTAAATGATTTTGAAGTAATTTTCCTCATCAGGAATTCTTTTGGGACTTGACTGGGATTTTAAAATTCTTCTAGGGCAATGCCATTGGTCTTCATGGACTTGGTCTCCTTTATTTTTATGGAAAAGGAGTTCCAGTGGTAAGTCAAATAATTTTATTAGCTTTTCAACATGCTTCTAGCAATTTATAGGATAAAATTCATGATCGGTCATTAATTTGTAGGAATGAGTCTCTATTACCTGGTTGGCCAAACTATTATATCTGATACTAGAGAATAAAATAATTCAATAAAATCTTTGTTTGCCACACAGATATAAAAGAACAAGCTTGGTGACAAGAACGGCAGCTCTAATAATATCCTAGAATCATAGATTCTAAATAGCCTTGGGACTATCTATCTCTCGAAGATGTTTTTGACAGAGAGATTTATCTTCTTTATCTGTCTTTCAAATGACCTTCTCCTGATATTTAACAAAACCTGTCAATGTACAAAAATATATAATTTACAAAAAAATAATTCTTTCCTAGCAGTATCTTACATGATAAAATAAAACATTATATGTCTAATTAGCCTAAATCACATAAAGCACTGACTATACTAAAAAAAACATAAAAGGCAATTGCTACCATAACGTTATGCATATAGTTATGAATAAGAGTGTAATTATCTTCCAGAATTATGCTGAAGCACTTAAGTACTTTCAAAAAGCTGCAGAGAAAGGATGGCCCAATGCACAGTTCCAGCTTGGCTTCATGTACTACTGTAGGTACTACAGATATGCTGCTTTATTTAGAATGATGTGCACCTTAGTAAATCTGCCTCTTTTATAACAAAAATCAAAGATAATGTGAGTGGTTTAAAAAAGAATATTCAGGCAGCAGTTCAATCAAACTCAAGGAACACTAAAGAAAAGAACATCAGTTGGGGGGAGTGGCAAGGAAGTATCAATTCAGGAAGCTCATCTTTGATGTTGTTAAGTTTGAGGTTCCTGCGATAGCTAATGCATATATCCAGAAACAAGTATGCAACTCAGAAGAAATGTCAAAATTTGAGAGAACTATTTTGATGATATCAACCTACAAGTGTGAGTGAAGGGTAGCTGAGATATAAAAAGAAAAGAGTGAGGCAAAGGAGAAATGGGCAATGGTCAGAATTCTGGGGCTCTTCTGTGCCATTCTGCGAGGATAGGGAGAGGAAAACTGAGCACCAAGAAGAAACAAAAATGCATGGCCAGAGGAACAGAGAAAAACTGATATAAAAGGGAGCCAAAGGGAAGAGCTTTCCAGAAAGAATGAGAAGTCTGATTTGAAGAAAAAGAAGTAGGAGCATGGGTTAGAAAACCCATTTGAAGAAAAAGAAGTAGGAGCATGGGTTAGAAAAAAAAGGAGACTTGGCAACACAGGTAATGTTGATATCACTGGACTGGTTGGGGTGGAAGTCAGGTGACAGTGAGTTAGTATGTGAATGGAAGGTGAGAAAGTAGATGAGTGAAAATATCCTTACAAGAGCAGGCCTGTAATATCAGCACTCCTAGAGGCTAAGGCATGTTCACATGTTCAAACCCACACTTGGCAATTTAGAAAGACCCTGTCTCAAAAAGATATGGGAATGAAGCTCAATACAGTTACCTAACTTCAATCCCTAGTACCAAAAAAAAAAATTCTTGCAAGAAATATGCCTTGTTTTTAGATGGTGAAAGGCCCAGGCATAATTATAATTGAGGAAATGAGATCCTAGAAAAAAAATCAGTGGTATTAGGATCCAAGTGGGTGGAGACCTCTTTCCCCTTGATAGAGAGGTGGAATTTCTCATCCTTAAAGATTGAAAGGAGGAAGGCACAGACATGATGTAAATATGGGAGGAGAGAGAGGCAAGTGAAGAAAGTTTTCTTCCATGTAGGAGGTAAAACATTGCCTCTTGGAGCAGAGGTAGAGAGATTGGATAGAAGGTTTTTCAATGCCATAAAGGTTTGTAATTAAGCCTGGAAAGACCAAGAAAGGAGGTGATGAGAACAAGGACCAGGAGATCTGCACATAGCCCCACCAAGCCCTTCATGTCATGGAAGAACCAGGGCAGTGATGACCAAGGAGGTCAAATCTGGCCAGGAGGTCATCTGGCATCTTCCATGGTAACTCAGCAGGAGGCCCCACTTTTTATATGGAGTAGAGGCCTTGTTCCTACTTCATTCCAAGTCCTCAGTTTGAGATTTGTCTGATTTTTCAAGCTTCTAAAATGAGTAATAACAATGATACATTAAATTTTGTATGTTTGAATTCATTTAACCCACTCAACATGTATGGGAATACCCCACACTTTACAGATGAGCAAACTGAGCTATACTAAATTCAGAGATCTTATCCAAGACCACATGAGTAGTGGATGTGGGATTCAATTTTAGAAATCTACTTTGAGAGATTTTGTTTTTAATTGCTACATGACATTGCCCATAAAGGTCATGAAATGTTAGAGCTACAGTGGAATTTAAAGACCCTGTAGGGATAGCTCCCTCCAGTTGCATGTAAAATGTCTAGATGTGCTCAACTCAAAAAATGGAGTACTGTTGCTGGAAATCTGATGATCCTCCCAGATGTCTTTCTTTTCTCTAAATGTGAGTTGTATTAGACCTGGTCTTTCTGGGGCTGGGAATTACCTACTCCAGGATCTCCATGTCTGTATGAGCTATACTGGTGTCCTGGCATGAAAGGATGACAGGATGATGAAAAGATCATGATGCAGCTTCTGTTCTTCACTTGGTCTCTGTTTCATTAGTTCACATTACACTATATTAAGATGCTCCCATGAGACTAAATAGTTCTTTCTTTGTTTTCCAAATGGGCCAAGATCATATATTTTCATATTTTTATTTATAATCAAACTCTCTACCCACCCACTCCTAAATAGTAGATTTAAAGGAATTTGACTTTTGGTCAAGTGTTCTCTCCCTATTTAACTTAACAAGCATCACTATAACTATTACATATACTGACAGATTATAATGCATAATGCAAAATAAATAAAAGAGTGGTATCTTAAAACTACTTATTTTTCAGCTGGCTCTGGAGTTTGGAAGGATTATAAAATTGCCTTCAAATATTTTTACTTGGCATCTCAGAGTGGGCAGCCTCTTGCCATTTATTATCTGGCTGAGATGTATGCAACAGGAACAGGGGTGTTAAGATCATGCACAACTGCTGTGGAGGTAAATACTGAGCTGTTTTCAAATTTCTTTTCATTTGGCACACAGAGGAGGTGATACTGTCCTTAAATTGGTGGGCATGTGAATTTACGGATTGTACCTGTTTTCTTCCCATTGACAACTGAACACTGATGTTTGCCAGAGAGGAGAAACAGTGATGTAACTCAGACTGAGGAAAGGAGAAAGTGAAATGATCCCTCCTCCTCTGCATTTGGTTTTTCATCACGTTCAGAGATTGCCTCAGAATTCAGTTAAGGAGCTCTGTTTCAGCTGTCAATCAAATCACTAGGGCAATTTGGCACTTCTAGTGGGACTGGGGATTACTACTTGGAAAACGAAAGGCTGGGTTTAGCCTAGAAAATATAACCCACTTCTTCCAGAAAGCAGGGAACATAGGTTTTGGATGATTTAAAAGACAATTGTGAAAGTGGGTTCTTTCAAGTTAAGCCAGTAATGTATTTTCAAGAGAATGCTTTTAGGACCTTAATGCCTTTCATTGATTTATTAAATATGTCTGCTATACCAATACAAATATCTCCATGTTGCAATCTGGTCCCTCTGAAATTCATTTCAAAAGCTGCCAGCTAATAATCTATCTTTAGATTTGTTCCTTTGCCAACTTCCTAATGAATTATGTATGCATAACCTCTTTTGGTTACATAAGGGCTATTCAGCTAAGTTGACATTTGTCCCCACGGATATTTGCACTCCTCTCTTGCGGTTATATCACCTATACCCTCGGGCACTGGCTTTCCTTCATTCTCTCCTTTCCACATCAGCTGTGGCCTTGTAACTTGCCCACACAAAGCAGCAGTGTCCAGAAAGGTCCTTGGAAAAAAAACTCCCGAAGTTGATGATACATTTTTGTGTTGCCAAATAGCCTGCAAGCCAAGAAAATTTTTTATACCAAATTTAAAATAAGCCTGAGGAAGTTTGACGCAAGACAAAATAAAATAAAATAAAATAAAATAAAATAAAATAAAATAAAACACTTGTAATCTTTGTGCCTATAAAATATATCAATTCTTCACTCTAAATAATTAGCAAAAGCCATGCATGTTAAACCACAAATTCTTGCCTGACTAGCCAGCAGGCGCTGAAGACTGATTTATCGATCAGTTGTCTGGAATGAAGTATATTGACTAACTAGTCTACTTGATTTCTCTTCCCATATGCAGCTCTATAAAGGTGTCTGTGAACTAGGCCACTGGGCTGAGAGATTCCTGACAGCTTACTTTGCATATAAGGATGGTGATATAGATTCGTCTCTTGTTCAATATGCACTGCTTGCAGAAATGGGGTATGAAGTAGCTCAAAGCAATTCAGCATTCATTTTGGAATCTAGTAAGATAAGTTAAAATTCTCTGCAATTCCCCAAACATGCATATGCATATATGAGTTTACTACAGAGGCATTTTAAATTTTCTTAATAAATGTTTCCTTTTTTTTTTTTTTTAGAAAAGCCTAACATTCTTGAAAAAGAGAAGATGTATCCAATGGCACTACTCTTATGGAATCGAGCTGCTGTTCAAGGTATAAAACCCAGATAAAAATAAGTGTATACCTGATCTCTGTCCATTTTTATTCATCTGATTTACTCAGCTGTGTTCTTGAATGCATAAGCAGAAAGGTACAGAATATCAAGTAGGTGACACTTCAGAGGTCATTTTCAGGAATTTTTTTTCATTATTCTCAAAGTCCCTTTGTTTAGCAAACCTGAGGAATTTTTCTATAGCTCTGTCTCCATGGCACCGGAACAGTTGTTTGAAACATGTAATTTTACACAAGAAACCACTTTTCTTGGTCTAGCTTGAATCGTTCATTTGCTGAGTTATCTACTAAAACAATCAGAGATGTGACCTATGTGTCTATAAGTTTATAGGCAAAAATAATTATATATCTAAGACTCATTTGCCTACCAAAATATCATATAGATGATTACTAAAAATCCCAGATTTTTACTATAACCATTAACATATTAAAGCAAAACAAAGCAGAGATAAATGGGAAGATCCTCTCCTCTTACCTCTTACCTCATGGCCCGCCTGTTTATTGTTTTCACATGCGGTAAAGAATATCAAATACTATTTAGGAATAGCACTAGCAGGTGGAATTTGTGTCACCATGTATCCTCCAATTTTTTCTCCTAAAATTACATTATTAAAAGCAAACAGATATTGTGAAGCTGTCAGAATTGGCATTTGGATATGTGAGGAACTCTTTCAATAAGAGAGCAATTCTGCTTCCAATTAAGTTTCTTAAATCATTTCACAGTAAGGCCAAATCATCTCTTTTAGAGGAAGTGAATAGGATAAAAAATGGTTCCTAGCTGATGTTAATATGAGGCAGAAGAAAAAGTCACAGTGATGCCTTCTCAGAGCTAGTTGAGCTGGGAGCACAGCAGTAAGCCATCAATGTAATTTTAGTGAGAAATTCTCTTTTAAAAAGTCAGTGTCTTCTAAAATGCAATAAAGACCTTCTTTGGAGTGGGACAACAACTCCAGCAATCTCTCAACCATGGCAAATCTGCTCAGTTGTAACAAATACAGTTTATGAAAATCCATGGAATGGTGTGTAAATTGGACCAAGGAAAAGAAACATTGAAAATGAAAGGATATTAATATTAAACAGAATCACCCAATATGAAAAAGTCAGCTGCTAAAAATAATTCTGTGTCACAAGAAGGTCAGGGATAAGTATCCCCAAAGATACAGTGCTGAGTGGCTCAGTTGAGGTTAGGAAATTTAATAATGAAATTTTCCAATTAGTCGCTAGTTATGCTTCTTCTAGCAGTTGCTTCATGTGAAGAAGGTGGTGAGCAGTCAAGCTCAGTAACCACCCTATAAATGTGAAATTGAAGTGGGAATGCCACTACTGTTGAGTGATCCCCGGGAGCCTGTCAGGACTCCGAAGGTCCCCAGTCAGCCCCCTTCATTAGGGCAGAGCGGAATCCTCAGAATCCAGCTTGTTCACTGCCTTCTATTCTCAGAGACTGTAGGGACCCTACTTACAGCTTGTAACACTTGAAGGAACTCAGAAGTGGCCTATCCCTTTGTAGGTTCTGCCCCAACCAAAGCCTTGGGGTCAAAGGAAGGTAGCTTTTGGACAAACTTAGAGATGGAGCAGGCTTTTCTCTTTAGGGCTCCATGGGTCTCTCCAGGTCTCTCCATGCCCCTTGCCTGGGTACCATTCTTATAAGCCTCCCAGTTACCTATACATTTTGAAGCAAACCCTGATAACTAATGTCATTGTTAGCTTGAAGAGTTTTATAGTATTAGCCCTACTCAAAGAAAACTGGGTGGTTCATGGTATTACTTCTTTTAAAGGTATCTACATTTTAATAGGAGATTTTAGAAGATTAAAAAAACTTTACTAAGCAAAGGAATATGTTCCAAAGGTTTTAGACACTGAACTAGGGCAAATTCAGAAGGAATTTTTGAAGGAATCCTGTATCACTTAATAATGCACAACAAACCATACTATACAGGCTACTCCCTTTTTATCTAAATAGGCCTAGACTATGTCAAGTATTGATCACAACTGACAGAGATATCCCAGATGTATTTCCCTTCATCTTTTCAATCAACATTTTTATAGGAATAGAAAGATGAACCCACTTCCCCCTTAGGCCTCATCCCTAAGTGGCCTTCAAAAGACTGATGTAGTATATCTTTAAAAGTCATGTGACATTTTATTCTTAACATATCCATGTGTTTTGCAACATAATATTTGAAATTCACCTCTGAAGAAAACATTTTTTCTAAAAAAAAGTTTCTCACCATGTCTATCCATTCATTCCCTAAATATTTATTAAGTACCATTCTAGGTTTTGGAACAATATTAAGGAGTAAGAGTTTTATATTTCCTGCCTTCATGGAGTCAATACCTTCATGAGACAGAGAGAAAATACACTAGGAAACAAGGAAGACCACAGTGATATGTGCTGTAAAGGCAGTAAAGCATGGAGACAGGATTGATAGCTAGGAATGCTGGGGAATGAGGAACAGGGAAGACAGAGAGAGCCCCCAGTGCAGAAGCAAATTTGTGCTAAGACTGGGGAAACAGACCACATGAAGAATTGGAGGAGTTCTAAACATGCCAGGCAGAAGGGCCTTGCAGGATATGAATGCAGGGATCCTGTTCAGGGATCCAGAGGCAAGAAGGAGTTTGGTATGTTAAAGGAGTATAAAGGCCAGGCCAGGAGTCTTGAGCAGAAAAAGTGATGTAGGAAGCTTAGTCAGGGAGGCAGAGGAGGTGGCTAGGCAGGACTTACAGGTCAGATGAAAAGCCAGATATTATTCCACATGCAAAGTAAAGCCACTGGAGGATTTTACACAGGGGAATAACATCATTATACTTCACATTTTAAAATGATTACCCTGAATCTTGGAGGATGGACTGAAAAGCAGAGATAGAATATTTTGAAGGCTGTTGTAGTAAGCTAGGCTTAATGAGATGGAGATGTCAAGAGAGAAGTATGTTTTGGGGGTAGAATCAATAGGATATGATGATGAATTGGATGAAGGAAGTGAGAGAAAAAGAAAAACTACAAATATTTTCTCTAGATTTTCTCTAGGTGCTGCTCTCACTGAAATAAGAAACTAATGATTTTATTTGGAGGAAGGAGTATAAGGTGTTAGAAAATCTCAACTGGACATTTTAAATTTGATATCTAAGCAATTGAGAAGGAAATTATGAACATCTGGGTGAGATATTACTATAGGTATAAATTTAAAAATAGTTAACATAGAGAAAGCCACAAGATTAGGTCACCTGCTGAAGGAGCTGAGATAAAGGAGAATGAGATAGGGAGAGAAGACAAAGAAGAGGGAAAAATGAGTTAGGAATAAGCCCTGGGCAGGCCAGCATTAGACATTGGGGAGAGGAGGAGACAGGTAAGAAGAATTCAGAAAAGAGACAGAAAAAAGAGGTCTATGAGGTAGTGGGAATCAAGAGAATTGGTTGTTGCATGTGGCAAAAAAGGAAAGTGCTTGAGCACATGGGTCCAGAGACATCTGTGCTGCCTGGGGCTATGGAAAAATGAGGACAAAGATGTGGCCAATAGATTTGGTTGCCTGGAGCTGATCAACTGCCTTAAAATAGCACTTCCATGGGGGAAAGATCACAGACAGATTAAAATGGGTTGCCAAGCACCTGGGAGGTGAAGCTCTGGAGATAGTGGTGTAAAGCACACTTCTGAAAATGTTGAGTGTACAGAGAAACAGAGAAGTGGGGCAGTAGCTAGAAGGAGACACCATGTGATAAAGAGAGGGCTTGTTTTATGCATCAACAACACAGAGCCCCTGTGAATGGCTAACGGGACTAATATGGGACAGAGGGGCAAAGTGACAGTTCAGGAGAGTAGAACTTCAGAAATGAAGTCTGAAGTATGACTAATACGTCTCAGTGCCTGGGTGCTATCCTAGCACATAAAAAAAGAAAAAGAGGGAAAAAGAAGGTAGGGTGAGAAAGAAAATTAAAAAGGAAGGGAGGGAAAGGAAGAAGGAAGAGAAAACTGAGAATGGATTCAGTTTCCCAAGAGTTTATCTACCTTCAAAAAATGAATTTAAAGGGTAAAATTATTTATTGTTCCTTAAGAACATTTATATTACCACACAAAGAAGACAACTAGCATTGAGTGTGTTCCATAGAGTATATCTAATCCTGATTGCAATATTCTGAGTGAGAATTGCATATATTTTACATAATATATAATTCTTATATATATACTTAAGGATTATTAGGTTGACTTCCTGGAAACTACACATGGGATCACTGGAGTTGTGATTTTTTTTCTCTTTCTAATATTTCTACCAGGCAATGCATTTGCTAGAGTAAAAATTGGAGATTACCATTACTATGGCTACGGGACTAAGAAAGATTATCAAACAGCAGCCATGCACTACAGCATTGCAGCCGACAAATATCACAACGCACAAGCCATGTTCAATCTGGCCTATATGTATGAACATGGCTTAGGTATTGCAAAGGTAACTGCATTTGTTCAAACCTACTAGCGATGGCTATGTGGGAAGGGAAAATTTATAAAAGTTCTTAAATTCATCGATGTCATCAATGGAGAGAGAAGAAGGGAAAGATGTAGAATTTGCTGAGTCCTTCCCATACTCCAACACATATTATTTAACCATAATATGAATTCTGTGAGGGTTATATTATTTTCTTCATTTATTCCAAGGAAATAATTATTGAGGAGAAAAAAAGCCTGTCTAGCCCAATTTGATTCATATGTTTCTCCTTTTTCTAGTACATATTTTTCTTCCACGCTTTTTCCATTGAAATTTCCACTCATCCTCAAGCTTTCAGTAACAAGAACAAAGTGAAATGATTCTAATCCTGGAGACCAAAGTCATTGATCCACAAATGTGTTATGAATTGTGCACACACTGTGTCCATAAACATAGTAAAGGACACTCTAGAAAGGCCTGAAAGAACGGACATCTCTCTTCTAAGATTACATCTGCCTTGAGGCATTATGAAAACAGTTATCACTACAATGTGCTAGTGGGCAAAACATTTGTAAATATTCCCTTCCCACCCAGCCCTTAGTCAGTATAACCAGGTGGAAGATGGCATTGGGTCTCACAGAGTGATAAAGGTGTGTTAAATGTCAGGATAACGACAGAGGAGTGTTGGATTAGGTGTTATGTGCATTATGACTCTTAAATAACACAGCCACTTGATGAAGTTAACCCTATAATTCTCCTCAATGTGTGCATCAGGAAACCACAGTGCAGAGTGCAGAGGTTAAGTCACTTGGCCGAGCTTGCAAAGCTCATCAGTGGTGGAATCAGAATTTCAGTTCAGGCCTATCTGATCTCAAATAGGTTGAGGAAAAAATAGGCCCCATACTGAGTCATTCTGAGTGCTCAAACATGTGTTTCTCTTTTCTGGTTATATTCCTGGCTGCATTTCTAGAGCTGAATAAGAGATTATCAGCTTCTTAATGCTGTCTTCTTTCTACCAGTTGTGCTAGTAATTGAGAATTACTGGTAGGAAATTATCTACTTGAGAACTGCTGAAAAATGTGCACAGGCAGCAAAAGGCTTCTTATTGGGGTACCTATCTTCCAGTGGTACAGATCCCTGCTGTCTTGTCCTCTTGCCTGTTGGCTGATCATTTTTCTTCAGCTTTGTTACCCGAAGCAGTGAAAAGTATGTTAAATCCAAATTCAGCTCATTGTTCCATTCCTAGCAGGTATGAACTACCCATGTTTGTAAAACTCGAGGAGGCATGGACTAAACCAAGTAGCTACACTGGGTGATTCTTTCAATGTTATTTGGTGACTTGCTCTTCCCCACTGTCATCCACACCACTAAAACAAAGCTAATAATACCTGCCTGACTCCAGCTCTGAGGTAACATGAATACGCCTGTGTGAAAGGGCTTTGTAGTTTAACAGTATATGGAATGACTGTCATTTAAATCAGAAGGAAATTAGAGCAACTGAAAACTTGTCTTCAATAAGATAAAAGCTTTTACTAATCATTCCCTATGCAAAATATGATACCCTGCAAGGAGGATCATTTGTAGAAAGGACACAAAAAACCACAGTCCATGTTAATTCAAATTAGCTCTCCTACCTGCGTAATTCAAAAAGGACTCATTTCCCTGACAGCGACATTCTCACCACAGTGAGGTCATTTTGCCCTGAGTCCTCAAGGGCAGGAAGGGACATCCCCTCAGGACACTGGGCTAATGGTGAAAGAGAGGACACTGTCCTGTCAGAGGGTCTGGATTTCCTGCTTAATGTCACCTCTCTTCTAGACACTTTATTCACAATACCAAATAGCAGCTGTCAAGGCTTCCATTTCAAACATTCAGAAGAAAAATCGTTGAAGTTTCCCTCTGGCCATTTTTTATTCTATTCTGCTAGGGTTCCTGTTAAATCATGGGTAGTTCACTTTGATCAGTCTTCTTGGTCAAAGTTTGGTTTTTTTTTTCCTACAGAAAATATCTACATTAAAAAAAAAACAGAGGCTGCTCTTAATCTCAGATCTGGATATCAGTATTTCAGATTAAGCTAATAAAGGACTATTGTTCTTTGTCTTCACAAATTTCTTTTGTTTGGCAATTAGAAAAATAACCATGAGTGTCCAGGGGCAAAGTTTATTAATCTTACTACCTCACATTTAAATTAACAAGGAAATTCTAAATCTTAAAATAAATATGCTGATAATTAAAATCCCAAAGCTTGCTCCAACAAGAGCAAAGAGGTTAGGAGAACAGGCTTTCCTAGCACTTGTCTTTGTGTAATTAAGCATTTCCTCAGCAAGGTACTTACCAATGCTTATCAGTTAATCCCCAGAGAGAAAGATGAGCATCATATCATCACTAAAGTTTCTCTGAAAACTCAAAGAAGGTTGGTAGAATCATGTTTTATAAGCTCTGCATTTAAGACCTCTGGAGAAGAAACTCTTGATAAATCAATGTAAAAATATAGATCACTTGTTCTCATCTGTCTTTAAGAAAGAAAGCTAGGAGCTGGGAATTTAGCTCAGTAGCATAAGTGCCTGCCTAGTAAGCATGAGGTTGTGAGCTCAATCCTCAGTACCAAAAACAAACAAACAAACAGAAAGAAAGAAAGCTAGGACTAAGAGATGAGGGTGAGTTTCTGAACAGCTTCACTAAGCATTATCTCAGCTCAGTTAGCTGCTTAGCCTAAACTGAGGACCATGACTGCCTGCATCCTTGTTCTGGGAACACAAAACAATGCCTGGAGAGGAATTAAGAGAGGACACAGACTAGCTTAGACTTATCAGCATCCAATTCACAAACTTTTACAAAATTCTTCTTTAATCCATCATTGTTACAGAATTACTTCAAAAATGTAACCATGAAGATAATTTGCTGCACATCCTTCTTAGCCATTCCTTCTGTCTCTAACTTGTCTCAGGTTTCAATTTCTCCTCACCTAGTAGCAAATGCTACTTTGGAGTTTCCTGTTCTAGTATTCTTCCTTTAACTGTGTAGCAGAGACGGCTCCGCCCATCAGAGCTGGAATTGCCAGTCCTTAAGATAGTTGGTGGGATGTGCCAGCCTACTCAAAGACTACATTTCCCACTACTCTGCTTCCTAGTTCTTGGCAGTAATATGGAAATTTTTAAAAAAGAAGGATGTCATTTATGGACAAAAGAAGCTAAGAAGTAAATGGAGCCCCTGCCTCAACTCTTTCCCCTTCCTCACAGCAGAGGGCACAGAGGCTGGAGGGAATTGCAGAACCACACAGTGGAAACAGTTTGAGAAACAGGATGACTAGGAAAGTGGTCTATGCTGTGTGAAAAAACTTTACCACCACCAGGAACATGCTGAGTGTCGGTATGCTGAATGAGGGAGAAACAGACTTCTATGGAGTTAGGCTATTGAAATCTGGGGGGTTGTTTCAGATATTAGATATTACCTTACAGATAATTTGTCTAACAAAACACTACCATGTGTTTCTTGATAAAATATAACTCTGGTACTGTTATCTCTTCTACCTATACAGGTAGGCAGGCAGGAAGGAAACAAAAATACAAACAGATAGATAGATAGATAGATAGATAGATATAGATGATATAGATATAGATATAGATATAGATATAGATATAGATATAGATATAGATATAGATATAGATATAGATATAGATATATTGCTACTGGCTTTATATTTTTATTGGAGATATAAGCCCAGAATTCTTCAAATTCAAAACCTTCTTTGACCAACCTACCGTGATAATAATAGCTTAATATGCTACTTTTCACCTGTTATACTCTCTCAGCTGTGTATCATTCCTTCCCTCCAAAGATCTTAAACCAAACTTTCTGGACTTTCATTTTGTATCATTTTTATTTTTTTACATAGAGTCTCAGTATGCAGTTTGGACTGGCCTTGAACTATGTAGCCTAGGCTGGCCTTGAACTCATAGCAACCCTCCTGCCTCAGCCTCCCAAGTGCTGGGATTATGAGTGTATGCCATCACACCTGGCTCATATCATTCCTTTTGTTGGAATGATGATTTACCATATTTATGATTTTTCCCATAAAAGACCAGTGAAGTTCTCAAGAAACAGCTCCAATGTCATCATCTCTATGAACCTTTCAATGAACACCAAGATTTAAAAGATATCTACTTCTACCCATACCTTCACACATAATAAAATCAAGCAATACAAATAGACTAAAATCAAGCAAAACAAGAGAACGAAAGCATTACAGGACTTCAAAACAGGGTAATATAAAATCAACAATGGCTACCATAATGTCTCTTATTTTCATTATTCATTGTTCATTTCCTATTATCTTGTGTAATGCTTTCATTCTTTTGCTTTGATTGGTTTTGTTCTGTTTTATTTTGTTTTGTTTGAGTCTATTGTGTATGATGGTTTGGACAGCTACTTCAAAGAAAACAAGAGACATTATGGTAGCCATTGTTCATTTCCTATTGTCTTATTTTGAAGTTCTGTATCACTTGCATTGTTTTTCTCTGATTTGCTTTATTCTGTTTTGTTTTTAAATAAAAAATTTTAAAAAGATATCTATTTCTAAACTCCCATTAAACTATGCTCTGCTTTTCATTCCTTCATTTATTCACTTGAACTATGCTTTGTACTGGGGACATGAGCAGAATAAGACAGTCTTCAAAGATTTTATAGTATCCTATGGGAGAAATATGTCCGTAGCTATAGTGAAACACAAAAATGGTACACAAATACACACACACACACACACACACATCTGAAAAGAATAAAAAGTTAAGAACTATAAACATTTACAAAGAGGAAACAATCATTTCATAGGGTAAGGAATTAGGACTCTGAGGTCCTGTTTTAAAATATTTTTGTGATATAGAGTATGAGAAATGCAAGATAACTAGGAATGGCATCTTAAAGAAAGACATAAAGTGAGGAAAAATTATTATTTGGAGGTGAATTTCAAATACATATTTAGACCTACTAGATAATATAGTTTTGACAGGTCCTACAGAGAAAACAAAACCATATCTACTAATACATTATAAATAGATGTGTCAAAAGTAAAAGTAATTATGACAAAAAGATTTGTATTTCTCATTTGTCTAGTCTGACCACCTATGGAGTGTTACAGCTAAAGTTTTAGACACTAAAATAAAATTATTGTGCAACAAGAATAAGCTAAAATGATATAGTTAAAATGGTCATCCAAGAAATGAGACAGGGTAGGACATACACTTAACTGGTCATAACCTTTCATAAAGAAATGTCTATTAGCTAACAATCAAAAATACATGAAAAACTATACATATATATGTATAATATATAATATATATAATATATGATATAATAATATATATAGATAGATAGTGTTCTTTTACAGGAAACACTTTAAAATCAAATTGCTCCAAAATAGAAAATGTGTTATACAGATTATTATCCAATAGTTTGTATTTTATGCCTATTGTTTAAGTGAGCAAGCTAGAAGCATATTCTCTGAATTTGAATCTCAGTTCCACCAAAAGTCAGAAATTTGGGTAGCTGACCTAAATTCTCTGTGCCTCAGTATTTTCATCTTTAAAATGAAGTTGTTACTATCAGCTGTCCTAAAGAATTGTCACAATGATTAAAAGATAGTGGTGACTTATTTGTACATAGTACTTAATGAATATTAGTCATTATACCATATAGTTAATAAAAATATTAGTCACTAGAAGGACATCTTATATTTCTTTTTTTCTTTTTTTTTATTTTAAAGGGGGTAAAATTTAACACAACAAAACAACAAAACGGGACATAAGAAAGCATAAATCTTGCTAGACAACCAGAGATTTTCACTATCTATCATATTGCCTCTTGTTTTCTTCCAAATGGTTGTCCGTATCTTCATATATGGAAAGTTTATACAAAACAACATAGCCAATCTTTCACAAGACGTCCAGTTCACTGGCTCCCAATTGCTAAGCAGGGGGTGGGGGGGGACCACACACCACACATGGGACGGGGGACGAGATGACATGAGATGTTTGATTCTCAGCCCTCGTGCCAGCAGACTCAACAGAGTCACAGCCGCTCAACAGAGATGGGAGGAGTTCCTTGTTCTCCCAGCACCCTGGGTCACTGCATCATGCAGGTCCCAAGATGCCAGGGTGTCTCTCTTGCGGTCCGCCAAAGCCTGCCACACTCACAGCCACCCAGATCGCCACATGGTGCAGGTCCTGAGATGCCAGGGTCTCTCTCTTGTGGGTCGCCAAAGCCTGCCACACTAAGAGAAGGGGGGAGTTCCTTGTTCTCCCGGACCACAGGTCGCTATAACATGACATATTTCTAAAATGTATTGTTAGATTAGCAGAAGACAAAATATTGTGCTGAATAAAAATTTTTCTAAATTAAAAGATACATATATACATATATCTCCAGCATATATACATAAAGAATATATATAAAATTTTATCACTAGTTTCCTGTGTATAGGTGGGCTTGTGGACAGCCTTTTTTCCTATTTGTTCAGTTCAACATCTTCAATCTTCTCTAATCAACATATGGTACACTCATAGAAAGAAAATAGGGCTGGGGTGTGTAGCTTGAGGCAGAGCACTTGCCTGCCATGTACAAGATCCTGACTCCAGCCACCAGCATAGAGAAAAAATGACATAATAAAAAGTAAGTCACTCAAATAACTACCTTTCCATTCACATGTTCACTCCTAGTATAAGACATTTTTGATGACATCTAAGAAATTGGGCCTGGGAAAATCCTATATCCTACTTTATTGCTGGAGAATCATGCATCTGTGAATTGTAAGAAGTTATTTTGAACATCTGAACATGAAGCAGTACCATGGCACCCCTGACATTTCAGGTAGTCAGGTTATTTTAGAAGTCTGCAAATTGGTTTACATAACCTCTTGAAACACTGAATTGAAAGCAAAATAAATTTGAATATACCACAGATAAATTATATGTAAGTGGTTTAGCTATTAGTGGACTTCTTATTCACTGAAACTGGACCTCCTCAAAAGATCATTTCCTAATTGCCAAGAAGAAATTTTGGGTTTGATGGATTCGAGGTTTTTTTTACTACATGGGATCAAAGAACGAGGAATCTTCTCTGAAGCTTAGCTATAAAGTCTTCTTTTTGTGAGCTGCCCTAGCTGGCCAGAAGCATTCAGCAATTTTTTTTTCTTTGAGAATTTTAAAGAAATATTTTTCACATCCCATCCCACTTTAGTGGTACTTCTTGCTACTTTTTATTATAAACTAGGTGACTGGATGATGACATTTGTGCTTCGAGAAATAAATTAGTAACTATTAATTTACAAATGAATGCCTGAGCTATTGACAAAACCTGTTTTTCCCTGAATGACCTCTTGTAGTCAATATGCCATCCCCATGTGGCATTGATGCAACTATTATAATCTGCAGAGTGCTATCATAGCAACGTCTGCTTGAGCATGTTGCAACTAGAGACATAAATTAGAGTTTCTGCAGCATCTATTTTCTCTGTTGCCAGGAAGATTCATTCCAAATAATCTCTTGAATTTTAAATATTTTAAGCAAGAACATTCTTCTTTCTCCAAAGAATCGCAAGGCCTTGAAAAAATTTAAGTAGTGAGAAGCAGAACACAGCTGAGAGAAGACACCACCCAAGAAATGGGTTTAGCAAATGCCCTGAGGATCCACAACCCCTGAAGCTTAGGTGATGGAGCAGAAAAGACAAAAAATATGCATATTTGGATGGAAATTTCTTTGAAAAGTCTCTCCTCTTCTTCCCTTTCTTTGAAAATAATCCATGGGCACTCGAGCAAAACACAATTCTGGGATATGCTTAGGATGCTTCAGTCTTTGAAAGTAATATTTCTTATCCTTTCCATTACTGTTTGGGCAAACAAAGCAAGGATAAAGCAAACAAAATAAGCTATAAGTAGATAAAAATTAAAGAAATAAAATTTATCTGCCATGGTGTAACTTAATGAAAACAATCCCTAAAAATATAGTAGTATGGTCACTTGAGGAACTGAATTCAAACCTGAGAACCAAAGTAGTTTGTTCATTCATTCTGTATTGTGAAAGTCCTACTGTGTAGCCACTCATTACACACTGAAAATGTGAGGGTAAACAGATAGTTTAATACCTTGTCCTCAGGAGTCTGGAGGCAGACTAATGAATAAACAAATTTTCTAACTTCAAGCATAAGTACTTTGAAGGTAATCACAATGATTTTTATTTACCGTCTGTATTTTAGAGGACTTATTATCTAGTGTTCTCTGCCCCTTTCACAGGAATCACAAGTATGAGCTGGCCCATGATAGGTTTTTGGAAATTGCGTTTTTTCTGACTACCATAACATGTTCCTTAAAACAGCATGCATTTTTTATCTCATAGATTCTGTACCTCATGGTTAAAATTTCAGATGGCTTGCCTGGGTCCTCTGCATAGGGTTTTTCACAGGCTAAGGATAAGTTCTTTACTGAAGGCTCTAAGGAAGATCCATTCCAAACTCATTCAGGTTGTTGGATAAATTCAGGTCCTTGAAGTCATAGGGTGGTGGTCCCTGTTTCCTTGCAAGCGTCTGGATTCTTTCTCTTCCTTACACGTGGGCCCTTCTCAGCAGTGGCAAGTTGAGTCCCTCACATGCTTAGAATCCCTTTGACTTCTCTTCCTGCCACATCTCTCTCACTTTAATCTGACTTTAGGCCTGTGTTCAAGGCTCTTATGATGATACCAGTTCATATGGGGAATCTGGGACAATCTATTTCAAGGTCTGTAATTTTATTATATTTGCAAAGTACCCTTTATATATAACATGACATAGTCCCAGGCTCTGAGGATCAGGGAATGGACACCTTGTGGTGGGGTCATTCTACCTAACAAATGTAAATTGTGATATTTCTGTCTATGTGTCCCTTAAGGATCCATACCTATTGAGAGTGGGATGTTCTTCTATTTCTAGGACATTCACTTGGCCAGGAGATTGTATGACATGGCTGCTCAAACGAGTCCAGATGCTCACGTACCTGTGTTCCTTGCCCTCATGAAATTGGAAACTATGCATCTGCTCAGAGAAATCCTGTTTTTTAATGTAAGTTTGTCTCAAATAGGTCCTGAATCGGAAGATTCCAATGACTAACTGTTAGGGACAAAGTAATGAGATCCATCAGGGAAATATTTTTGTGGACTGATTTTCTTTTGATAAGTGAAATTCAGAACCTTAGTACAACCACACAGTACAGAAGCACACAGCAATTTTGCTGGTTATATTGAGTACGTGTTGACACTTTGTAGTACAACCAGTGAATTCATTCGGCAGATAATATTTTCAGCACATACTTTGTACAAAGCCTTAAGCAAAGTAACATGTGCTATATATACTTGTTAAAAACATAGTTCTTGCCATCAAAATCTGAGACGAGTAAGCAGATGGCAGGTGGTATGGCAAAGAGCTATACTTTGAAAAAGTAGAAATTAAATTTTATAAATCTTTTAGGTTATTCTAAAGGTAGTAGCCCCTGTGAGAGCTATAAGTCAACAAAGACTGTATCTTCTAAGACTGAGGGAAGCAAGGGGTTGTCAGGTGCTGGTAGTGGTAGGTTTGGGAGGAGATAATAGTTCTAAGTGAAGTATGAGGCTGACTAAATCTCTCTTGCCAGCAGATTACAACAAGATGGAAATGGATGAAATTGGAGAGTACCCTTGGACCATACTGGGATTTACTTGTGATTGGCCTAATTGTTGCAATATTGATCTTCTTGCTTAAAAGTCACCATAGATAGGATCTCAATCACCAGAAAAATCTGCTTGTGGGTTCATACTAAGTTAGACTCACTTAACAAAGAATTTCCTCAGCCAGATCAAAAGCCTGATGCATATTTTTCACTTATGCCTGTGATGGAAAGTGGGCAAAGCTAGAGATCTGTCCTAGAAAAACAACCTCACACTTCCTGATAAATTGAAGGGGCCACATAGGAGAGACGGGACTGGTGACCTAAAACTTTGTTATAAACTTGTCATCATGGTGACCAATTCCTGAATTAACAAAGTTGGCTTCTCACAAAGGTTTCCCTTTCAAGATTAGCTGGGATTTTTTTTAGCTCCTACAGACATATGGAGCTGGGGATAAAGGGGCATTTAGGGTAGGCAGGACCACACAGAAGACCATAAGGACAAAAATTCAAACAGAATTTGCTCAAATAGATCTTTTAGAAAAGATCCTGTGACACACACTTCACCCTTAGTGACCAGCAACATACCACGGCACGCCATGCTTGGAATTGAAGGAACAGGACTGATCCAGGCTTCTCACCAAGGATGATTTTGTACCGAAGCTCTTTTAGTTGCTAGGTACTTTAAAAAGCCATTTGGGCTCTTCACAGTACTGTAAACCTTCCCCATCTTTCACCAGCAGCCTAGATGCTCTGGGAAATTTCCCTTAGAACACACACAGAGAGGGAAAATATGCCAGCCTCCTAAAAGATAAAACTTTTAGATTCTCTGATTCCCTTGACAGCCAAATCAGAGGCTGGGGATAAGGGGTGGATTGATGGGCAGGGAGGGTGCAAGAGGGCCATGACTTACCTTGTGGTCCAGGCTTGGATTCCAGCTCTACAAACTTCTAGCTATTTGATCTCTCCAAATTCGGTTTCTTGATCTGCAAAACTAGAAGAACAAGACCTATTTCAGAGCGCTAATGTGAAGATTAAATAATGTCCATAAGGGGAGTAGTGCAGGGCCTGGAACCTAGAATAAATATCATAATTGGTAGCTTTGAATAACCTTTAGAAATTCATGCTCATCAGTCGGAATGGGAGGATGACTAGGCTGATAATCTGTGTGACTTCTATGCCTTGAAATTAGTTCTCCAACAAAAATACTGAGTGATTTGGTAGGAAAAGATCATATTTGCCTCCTTAAAAATCCAACTTAAATACACGAAGTGTTAATTTTTTAAAATGATGTAGGGAATGGTAAAAGATAGCAAGAGAACCTGGAAGACCTTGGAGGAATTTTTAGGCTTTGAAAGTAGTTTTCAAAGCCTAAAAGGTTTTGAAAGGTTTCAGAGGTTTCAGTTATTAAAATGTCCATTTCTGAGCCTTTTATCCAGTGCTTCCTCTGCAGTAGTTTCCACCATAAGAGCAGCTGGAGGTGAGTGACAAAAGCAGGAAGAGCCTCCTACCTGTAACCACTGATGTGTCCTGGTTATGGCAAAATACCATCTTGTACTGTTCCCCACATCATTTAGCAGAGAGCACATTGACCCATAGCAAATGTACAGACAGTCCCCAAAGAGATTCACTCCTAATAGAAACAAAAAGAAAAGTAACAATATTTAGTGGCTGTTTTTACAGTAGCAGGCAAATCAGACCAGGACAGTGACTTCTGAGCAAGTTGAGGACATAGCCATGAGAAGAAAACAGAGACTTCTAAAAGCTCATTCATCTATGAACATCCATGGATTAATCCATAATGAGCACAGCACCCCGTCACCCCTCCAGGAGTCTCTTAAGCTAGTCAAGTTGACAACCAAGCTTAACTGTCACACCAAGTAATTTACTTATTTAAAAAAATCTGAACCAAACAGAAAGACGAAAGGGAAGGAAAGGGTCTCACTCCAGAGAGCCTCACAAACATTCTAAATGTAAGTTATGTGATTTTTTTTTAGTTTTCTTTAGAAGCTGGCCACGAGACAAGGATTGAGTGTGAGTAGTTTATTTGGTAGGAATCTCAAGATGTATAAGCAGGAAGAAGGCCAGTGCAAGGTCATTACTCCTGTGGATCACTGCAGCTCAACCTTACTGAGGATCTCCGTAGTACAGATAGAACTTGTACCTCATAGTTGCTCCACCCAAGGGACAAGAAAGCTGGTATCCACAACTCCTGGCAATAATTTGATTCATTCATTCTTTGAATCTTCCAACCTGCACATACACAGGGGGAGCCAGCAAAGAAAGCCCTTGGACAAACAGACGCAGATGCTTGCAGTTAGCAGCTTTGCCTGCCAACAGCTCTGGGAAGGCCTGAGGAGGTGGGGGCAGGGCACCAGTAGTAGCTACCACCATGATCAAGGGGTGCTTTCCAGATCCTCTCATTTTTCCACTCACCAGTCACTGAGGACTTACTATGTCCCAAGCACTCAGCCAAGAACTTGGGTAATAAAAATGAGCCTTATAAAGTCCCTGCAGTCAAAGAGCATTAGAAGAGAAGACCTCATTATTAGGGCATCCACCATGTTCCAGTCATTTTCTAGGCCTGCTCACTTCATCCTCCCAGACACTTGTGGGTGCAGAATTCTTCCTCCTATATGCAGTCCAATGCTCTGGTTACTTTTCCTGGTACTGTAACCACTAGCAGGGGAACTTGAAGCCGAATTATAGCATTATGATGCCAGCGAATGAACAGTGTCTACCTCTAGGAAAAAAGGGGACCCTAGCAGAGCAAAGTGGTTGACAAACAATAAGTAGGGTATCAAAGGAACCAGATGCAGTAAGTCAGCTGCAGTTGGCCTGCTTCAACATAGACCCCTGAGTAAGGGGGGCATATTGCGGACATTGTCAACTGTGCTTTCTCCCCTTTCCCAGCTCTGCCTGTCTCTGGATTCTGCATGGTTGAAGGGAAAGGGGTGTGGTGAGAGCATGGTTTAAGGAAATGGAAAGATTTGACTAACCTAGTACAGAAGTCATCCTGTGAAGATGCCCACTGTGTATGTTGACTCCCATGGGTCATTTTTGTGGCTTCTGGGAATTTTCTGTTTTTATCGTCTCCCAACACAGATTGAGCCAAGCATTTGAGCATTGGTAGCCTCTTTGAAAGGTGATCTCCACACTCAGATAGAGAAGGTTGAAAAGCCATTTTTTAAAAAAAGATGCATTATTGAAATCACTGCTGTATGCAAAGGGGCTTCTATTTTAGCAGGGTCTGAAAAGTTAACCACACCTCCCAAAACTGTTTGGTTGAAAGGCAGCAAGCTGATCCCTTTTCTGTCATTTGAGGGTTGACCCCAGGATGCAATTACTACACCTTCATCCCTTCAGGTTTCTGAAAAGTAACTGGGAAAGTCTCTGAAACAGGACAAAAGACCATGCCTTCCTTTAGTGTTAGGCACAGCTGTCTGACATTTCAGGGAAGGGTCTCTGGCAGTTACAGCTGAAATCAGAGGTATTAAGCCTTCACTTCTTGTGGGAGGCTTCCTGAGCTCCAATGCCCTTGGCATCCATTGGTCCATCCACTTGACTCTCTGATGTAGCCTGTAGTCAACTCCATGAGTAAAAAAAAAAAAAGGTACCTTGCAGAAGTGATTATAAATTTTGAGATGGAGATATTATTGTGGTTGTCCAGGTATAATCACAAGTGTCCTTAGAAAACAGAGGCAAAAGAAGACTTGACAAAGACAGAAGAGAAGGTAATGTGACCACAGAAGCAGGGATAGGAGTGATAGAGCCACAATTCAAGGAACATCAGCAACTACTAGAAACTGGAAAATGCAAGGAATGGATTCTCTCCTAGAGCCTTCATATGAACCTACTGACTCCTCGATATCAGACTTGTGATGTACAGAACTGTGAGTGAATGAATGAATGCTGTTTTAATCCACAAATTTTATGATAATTTTTTACACCAACAGTAGAAAACTAATATGTCACCTCTTATCTGGATATCACTAGGCAGGCTTTTTCTTTATGTCTATTATCTGGCCATTGAGAAATATATTTTTGCCCCTGTTGCTGGTAGATGTGTGGCTATCTCCAAGTGCAGCTCAATTTTTCTTGCTCTAATTCTCATTTCTTCCTTTGACAGGTAACCTCAACCTCTCCTCACCAGTCACACCCCAATCATTATGACTCTCACACACAATAGGGACCTTGGATCAGGTCCTCCAAAATGGCTCCCTTCCACCCCTGGTCCTTTGGCTGGAGTTGAAAGGAGAGTTGTATCTTTCTTTACCATGTAGGAAATATAGCAGAAGTCAGAAGCTCTCAAGAAAACTTTGCCTTATGCCCTCTCACTTCAATCTTTAAACACCCTACCCTAAATCTTCACTCACTGGCAAATAGCTCAGAACATCCAGGCTCCCAGTTTATAAAATTTCAGGCTGCAAGACTCCTTTTGCTAACTCTTAAGACTTTTGTCTTCAGCCCAAACCACGGCTCAAAGACGCCTGTTTTATTGTCCAGAAATCCTTAACAATTTCATTATGAAAGTGTGTGTTCTGGACTAAGCAGCAAGGAATGGCTCCAACCTTGGGTGTACCAGTAACAATGTTGTGGCAAAGGTCACTTCTCCTTTTCAGCTTCCCAAGTCTTTCTCTTAGGAAAATGAAATGTTGAATGAGTCTACAATTCCAAAGCCATAAAACCACAAACAGCATACATACGTGCAACTTCAAAACTAAGAAGGGGCTCCCTATTCAAGACAGGTTGGAGAGAAAAATCTGTGTAATCCCAAAGAGTAGATGTTTGTACACTGCCTAAAAATCTGCATGTAAGTTTGTAATGGGTTCATAAAAATACTCACTGCCAATTCTATACTATAGTCTTAAAAATATCTAAGGCATTAGAAAGGAAATTCAAATTTTTAAAAATTAGAACTAAGGGGAGGACAGAAAAAAAGAAGAGGAAAAGGAGGGAGGGAACAAAAAAGGAAAGAAAAGAAAAAGAAAAGGTGACTGAAAAAGACAATTAAATGGGATTTCACATTAGATTTTGCTCCATATAGGGAGTTTCCCCTACGGCTTCTGTCTTTCCTTTATTCCTTAGTTTGCCAGAATGATTTTTTTCCCTACAGTATTTTGCTTGTATATGGTAAATATAGAAAAACTATTCATTGCCTCTCAGACATGCTTTTCACAAGAAAAGGTACCAACCTGCAGCAAAAATAAACATATCATTCAAACAACAGTTTGTTATTAACAAGAAAAATCATAAAACTAAAAATAGTGATTCCACTAAAGGTAACAAGGGAAAACACATGCTTACTATGCATTTCTAGAATCACACTATAACAAGCTTTAAATTATCCAAACTCCTGAGGCCCAACAGCATCTCTCAAATTCTGCTGCTAGAGAAGCCAAAACTAAATGACCTGATACAGTGTTGTCCCACTTTCCAGATAAGGATACCCTAGTTCAGAGAGCAGATCTGAGTAAGGCCACATTGCTTTTTAGTAGATTTGAGATTCACGCACAGGATCAATCTCCAAGTAAGTGCTTTTTCTTCTATTCTATCCTCCTCCATGTTATTTACTATCTTATTGTCAAAAATAGTTTTTACTGTCATATCTATTATTTCTCACTTTTTTCCATTAAAAGTGTTAAAGTGGATGAAAATTAAAAGTCACAAACTTCTTTGGAAAATCTCTACATTAAGAACTTTTTAAAAAAGCATCATAGAGAAAATCTGACCAACATATAGAATACAATAGTATCTCAGTTTATCATCTTAATGCATTCCAAGATTCTGGAAAGGACGGCATGGCTGCTTTTGGGTTCATGTGGGAAAGGCAGTCGCAGTTGTGTTCATCACCCAGTGCAGAGCTCACAAAGCAAAATTTTGCCAAACACTTCTGTTTGTGAACTGAATTTTTTGTGAACAGTAGTGCTCATGAAATATTACTATACATAGTCATTAATTTTGCTATGTGATTAATTAACAACTGTTGTAGCCAGGGCTTACAAGGGAAAAAGAGTTAATACAGGACACATAATTTATAGGATTATTTTATAATATTTGCCCAAAGAGTCAAATGCAGAAAAATGAGTGATGCGTTCACATACTAGAGACCCAAAGAATCTAGCTGAGGGCCTGGATCCCACAGCAATGTCTTGCACAAGTCCATTTGAAGATCTAGAGCCCATAGCAATGTCCGCCACAAGTCCAACTGGAGACCAAGAGCCCAAGACAATGTCTCATGAAAGTCTGTGTCAAGGATCTGCACTGGGAAAGAACAAAGGTCGGTGGTGGAAGCAAGAAAGTCTACACCAGCAGGATGAAGGATCTGGCTGGCAGGTTGAGGGATCTGCACTGGCACAAGAAGCAATGCTTAAGGTAAGAGCCAGAGCTCCCCTAAAAAGAACTGCAGCCATCCTCAGTGACAGCCAGGACCTGAGCTCCTCCACTGAAAGCAGCTGAGTTTATACCAAGAAAGCCAGCCTAACAAGCTTCTCCAGAAGAATCAACAGCATACCATCTTCCTCTCCAGTTCTCATTTTTTATGCTGTTGACAATAATCCTCAGGTATGCTATCCACACCCAGCACCATTCTGATTCAGTTCTGCTGGGTACCACAACAACATAGAATGAAATATAAAATATTGATTGTAATCAATACCATTGACCAATACCATAGTCGTTGTTCTGTGTCACTGACATTCCACATTATTTTCACTCCCATTTTCTTCCCTCCCACTACACTGTGTAAATGTGCTTTCCAAATATAGCTCTCTTTTCCAGATGGATGGTATGTGTTATGGGTACTATCAGCACCCTACCCATGTGCTCAATGGGCAGTTGTGAGGCCATTAATAAGGATTCAATACAGAATGTCCCCCAAAGGTCTTGTGCACTTTTTGGAAGGTGACTGATTAGGAGGTAGGGTTTGGTCAGGAGTGAGTCAGTGGAGGAGTGACTTTGAAGGGTATACCTCACTCCTTGGCTCTTCCTTTTGCTGTTTCCTGATCATAATTATGTGAGCAAGTTTCCTCTGCACAGGCCCTTCATCAACACAATTTTCTGCACTCGAGCCTGCCACATATGGACCGAAACTTCTGAAATTGTGAGCCAAAAATAAACCTTTTTTCTTTTAAATTGTAGGATTTTATATTTGTCCCAGTAAATAGGGAAGTGACGAAGACAGATTTTAGTGCCAGAGAAGTGAAATCATTGTTGTCAATATACTTAAACTTATGGTTAAGAAACTGTTGGAAATGGTTTGCAAGAGGAGTTCAGAAAAATTTGGAGATGCCAGCTAGAGAAGCATTATGATGCTATAAGTTGAGCTTGATGGAAGATCTCAGAAGACCAGAATGCAAAAGACATGCAAACAGTAAAGGCCATGCTCAAGTAGTTTCAGTTGGAAACAAGGGCTCCATTGGCAACTGAGACCAGGTGTATTACACTCTGGTAGAAATTATTCTCCATTTTCCTCATGTCCTGAGACTGTAGGAGCCTAGTGGCACCCTAATTAACCTGGTAGGGTAAATTTCAAGGCAGTCCAATGTTGAGGTTGCGGTATGGGTTCTTCTGGAAGTTTTTAGTCATATACTGAGAAGTAAAGCAAAAAGTAGAGCTGAATAATTTGAAAATTTTTGCTGGTGTCCAGAAAGAAAGTGCCTGTAATGTTGTCACTTGTAAAGTTTCAGTCAAGAAGAGCTTGGTGCTGAAATGATTAGTATTAAAAAGAAGCCAAGTAGTTTGCATCAGGAAAACAGAAAAGATGCCTTCAGGGCATTTTAGAAATCTACAAGATCTCACCTATCTCAGGTTCAAAAGTGCAAAAGTGAAATACTTTGTTTTGAGAAAGAGCCCAGGGTGTGCTGCTGAAGAGAACTGCCCAGGGAATTGGTTCCCTGGGATTTGGTTCACAGCACTTAGAGGGCTCTAAAGCCATGATCCAATGGGGTTTGTCTACTGCCTAAGCTGGCAGCAGACACTGGCATCAACCATATTATACTACTTTTATGAACATGTGTAACATAAGAGTTGTGCAGTCAGGGAGACTTCCACCCAGATTTCAAGAGACCATGTTGTTTGCCTCTGAATGGGCTGTGGGTGAAGCTGTGAGAATGAAAAGCTAAAAGTGCAGTCAAGACTCCAGAAGTTAGAGAACCCAGGAACATTGTACACCTGAGGAAAGCTAAAGGCAGTGGGAAAAAGCCATCTCAAGAGAGAAGCCATGTAGGCTACAATAGGCAATGCTGTAATATCAGTGCCAGCCAAACCCTTTGGAGATCGTATCTCTCCAACTCCCCAGGTGCTGGACATGGAACGACAAGATTTAATGCTCTCCCTACTGGTTTTCAGTCTTACTTTTTTCTCATTTCTGTCTCCTTTTGGAGAGAGAATATTTACCCTATGCCATTATATATTAGCAGATATATAGATAATACAGATAAGGGTTTGATTTGAGTCTTAGGAGACATTGGGCTTGGGCTTTCTAGTACTACTAAAATTTAAGACTTTGGCAACTCGTAGAGACAGACTAAATGCACTTTGTATAAACATATGTACATAACTCTTTTGGGGACCTGGAGCAGAATGCTATGGTTCAGATACTGTATTTTCCCCAAAATGAGACTGGGTCTTATATTAATTTTACTCCAAAAGATGTGATAGAGCTTATTTTCAGGGGATATCTTATTTTTTTATGTACAACCATCTGCATTTATTATTATACAACAACATACATTTATTCATGTACATAAACTACATTTGCTCAAATATAGTCATGCCATTTTCTTTTGGAACATCACCATAACACTCCAAACTCCAAATTCTAGCCTGAATTTCTTATGACTCCATTTCACATAGAATCATTGCCACCAATCTCTCATGTGTAACATTATGACTCTCCTTAAGTGAGCACTCCTTGTGTGTGCAGCCTGCTCACACTACACATTGGTAACACAGCTGCCACTGATTTTATCCCACGAATTCTTTACCCAAGTCATTACCTCTTGCAGGTTAGGTTTCACAAAGTTTCCATTAAATCAACTGTTAACTGAAGACTTATGAGACAGGAATGGCAACAAAAATGATGACAGTTAAGAATGACGGTCCATACAAAAGCAGCAAAAAAATGCACGGCACCAAAGTTCAGAAAACATTTCTTTAATTTTCCAAAGAGCATTAAGTACACCCACTACAACACAAAACATTTTGAATTCTGAAGACTCATATTAAACACAACCACATTCATTCATTATCAAGTACACACATCACTCATGTGCTGTGTCTGTAGTCCAGTTATTTGGCAGTAAGTCTTGAGTTCATCTGTTTACACAGGTATTCACCTCTCATCCAAACATACTCACTTGCTTAATTTCAAATACTTTATACTATCATTTATTTTTGGTATTAATATATTTAGTTATGAATTATGATTTTATGATTTAATACTTCTACCATGTTGCAATTGACTGAATGCATCCCTCTAGCTGATGATCTTAAGTGGGGCTTAGCCGATAACGTGAGCACCATAAAAACTCATACAAGGGATTATTTTCTGGTGAGGTCTTATTTTCAGGGAAATGTGGCAGAGAATGTCCCATACAAGCCTTGTGCACTCATAGATAGGGCTTTTGGAAGGTGACTGAGTCAAAGGGGCCATGTAGCTGCCTTTCTATTAGAAGGCAGGTTCTGGTCAGAGTAGGCAGGTCACGAGCCCTTCCACCATTCCATTTTCAGTGTTTGATCCTGCTAAACATGGACTGAAACTTCTGAAACTATAAGCAACAATAAAACTTGACTCCTTTTTAAATTATGGGTATCAGGTTTTTATTCCAGCAAGAAATGAAATGACTAACATACGTGGTATCTTCCATGGGGCAGGCCCTCTGCCACATTTAACTTCTTACCTTAGCACCTGCACCCTTCCATGTGAGGAGGATTTCTGGTTGTAGGAGTACTGCTCACCACAAGAAAGGCAGAACAGAAATCTCCCAGGCACAACTATCCACCAAGGAGGGACATAGGTTCCCAAATGTCCTTGCAGGTCACTGCGGGCTGATACACAGTACATTCCATAGAGCTTCCCAGAAGGTGCCTAGCAGGACTGAACCCCAGTTATCTACTGTATAAGTCTTCTCATTAAAACACTGTATTGCTTTCTTCCATTCCACTTCCCCACTCCTTCACCTTCCCATTCCATCACCAAATAAACTAGCTTATACTCAAATCTTTGTTTCAGGGTATAGTTCTAAAGGAGCTCAAGCCAAGAAAGTGTTTAAGGAAAGATCATGTTAAACATATCAGAGGACCACAGATAATCAAGTTGAGAATAAAAGCAGTATCTATTTACATACCCACTGCATCACACAGTCTGGGATCAGGGGCCACTTTCTGATTTGACACCACTGTGTTGTTGGCACCCAAAGCTGTGTCCATGCTTAAGTAGTCTCAAATACTTTTTAAATGTGCAAGGGAATGAATAAATCAATAAAAAAGATGAAGACTCATAGCTAATATTAAAATGACAAGATACCTAATTAATGCCAAAAAATGAATACACAATAAGGAAAACTTATTTTCTTTACTCTCACAGATCACACAGCAACTAAGTCTCTTAACTCTCTGGAGTTAACTAGGTGTTCTACAAGCCAATTCAATTCTAACACTATTTACCAAAGGCTTAGTTTATGAGACTGTATCCTCCTTCTGATGCCAGACATAAATACTAGATCCTCAAATTACCTACACTTCTGTTCATCTTGGCTGCAAATCAGAGATTCTTACCCCCCCCAACCAACACACACATGGCTCACAAAACTCAGGTAAACATTTATTTATATTTACCAATTATTAAAGGATGTAATTAAAGGAACAACCAGAAGCAAGGGTGCATAGGGCAAAGAATGGAAGGGTCCTCAGTGCAGAAGCTTCTGTTCCGATAAAGCTGGGGAATGCCATCCTCCCAGCAATAGATACGTTTACCAATCCAAAAAAATCTCTGAACCCTGTCTCTTAGGGTATTTTTGTGGTTGTGTGTGTTTGTTGTTGGAGTGGCTATGCTAATATCAGATAAGATAAACTTGAAAGCAAAAATTATTAGAGAAAAAGAAAAGCACTTTATAATAAAAGTGGGCCATTCATCAAAGACCTGACAATTATAGATACATATGTACATAACAATGGAATACCAAAATGCAGGTAGCAAAACTGACAGCACTGAAGGAAGAAACAGAAATAGAAAATCTATCAATAATAATTGTTCAAAATCTCATTTTCAATAGTAGGTAGAATAACTACTCAGAAGATCCTAAGAAAATACAAGACTTGAATAACAGCACAAACTAACTAGACCAACATATCTATAGAACATTCCATTCAACAACAGCAGAATATACTGTATAGAAAATGGTTTGGTGGTTTCTCAACATATTAAACATAAAGTTACCATAGGACTCAGTAAGTCTACTCTTAGTATACTCCCACAAAAATTAGAAACATATTTAAACAAAAACTCACATACAAATGTTGACAGGAAAATTATCTATGGCAGTCAAAAAATAAAAACTCAAATGTCCATCAACAGATAGAGACAAAATGTGATATCTCCATACAATGGAATATTATTCATCATTTAAAAGAGCAAAGTATTGATACATATGACAATATTGACAAACCTTAAAATCATTGTGTATATGAAAGAAGCCAGTCAGAATTGGCTACATATTGCAATATGAAATATTATAATTTATAAGGAAATAATTGAACATATGTAAGTCAGTCACTATGACAAAATACATGAGAAAACCTGTTGGGAGCCAGTCCTAATGGGCATGCGCGCAAGATGGCGCCCGCACTCCGCCTATACCGCTCCCCCGCCCATCGTGTGCCCAAGATGGCGCCTACATCCTGCTTCCAGGTTCTTGCTCAGGTTGCAACCAGCACCAAATATGGCTACACACAATCTGCCCCGCGCTAATGGCCAATAGCTCGCCTCCACGTAGAAC
>PVJX010014824.1:10130-44030 GCA_004027295.1 Dolichotis patagonum | reverse complement strand
AATAAAGAGACCAAAAAAACAAACAAAACAAACAAACAAAAAAAAACAAAAAGGCTGCCTTTGTTGAGACTTAAAAAAAAAAAAAAAAAGACCCTAAGTCTGATTCTCAGGGCTCCAAGAAGAGGTCACTGTCTAGGCCCAGCTGCTATTACTGTGGAAAGCCAGGCCACCTCAAGAAGGGCTACCTTAAGAGGTTCCCCCAAGCCATGCCCTGACTGCAAAGGCTGCCACTGGAAGCAGACTGCACTCTGAGACAGAGGCCACAGAGCTCATCTTCCCAAGTGGTCTAGCAAGACTATCCCAAGTGGTCTAGCAAGACTAAAGGGTTTCGGGGCACTCTGTCTCCTCTCTGGCCAGACTGTCATCTCTACCTTCATCTCCAACAGGGAGCCCTGAGTAATCATAACTAACAGAAAGAAACTAGCCTATTGCTGGGCCTTGGTACATGTCTCTTTGTCTTTCTCAACTCTGGCCTTCCTTCCAGATATCATACCTCAATAAAAATAGTCACCAGAGAAAATTATCTTGCTTAAGCTGTGATTGGGATAACTTTCTCTTCACTAATTTCTTTTAGTTATGCCTAAAAGCCCAGCTCCTATTCTGGAGAGATCTTATCTTGTCCAACTACTGTAATATACCTGGAAACGCAGCTGCCACAGACCTGGAGAAGAAGCCATGCTGCCTCTGCCCCGCCCTGCAGTGAGCCCCACCTGAAACAAGTCCAGGAGATGTAGACACAATAGAAATTAGAAGTCAAACATCTGAAAAAAAAAATTATTTTTGTCTTTTTGAGACAAGGTCTCACTATACAGTTCAGGCTGATCTTGAGCTCACTTTGTAGCCCAGGCTGGCCTTGAACTTGCAATGATCCTCCTGCCTCAGCCTCGTGAGGGCTGGGATTACAGGAGTGTACCACCATCCCTGGCTAAACATCTGAAATGTCTGAAATGATAGCAACTGAAATAAAGAAAATACTTAGGACTTATTTTGTTTGATTAGTTTTGCATGCCTATATCTCACCCATAGACATAGAATAAATTAGAAGCCACACACTTGAAATTTCTGAAATGATAACTGAAGTAAAGGAACAACATAGGCATTTTATTGTTTGGTTAACTTTGCAAGCCTATATCTACTAGACTGAGCAACTATCTGGAGGATAATACTGCGCAGTATAGCAATTATTGTTGATTTCCTATTGTCTTGTTTTTGAAATTCAAGATTGTTTGTATCATATTATTTTGTTTCATTTTATTGTTTTGTCTTATTCTCCTAAAAAACACACACACAGGAGACTAATTTATAAACTGGTCTCATTCATTCATTCATTCATTCATTGGACAAGTATTTGCTGAATGCTTATGCTGTGCAAGGCACTGGTGGTGTCTATGGTCTGGTGGGCCATTAGACAATGATAAGGCTCTTCATGAACTATGGCAGTAGGGATTGAAAAGGAAGAAGAATAGAAGGACTCAAGATAAATTATGTCTGCAGAGTCTATAAGATTTGCTGATGTGGATCCTGCAAGACAAAAAGAGGTTAAAAAAAGCAAGAAGCAAGTGTTGGTGGAAAACTCAAGTGCAAAAGTGAAATATTCATTGGGAGGTAAGGCAAAACTGAGACTCTTAACAAATTATTCACAGACACCCTTAAGGATGTGTGGACCATGCAGAAGATGAAATAAATTGGGTACATTAATTGGAAATTTTAAGGACATGTTCCAGACATATCCCTTTCCATTTGCCATACTAGTGCAGTATCACCATACCGGTGGGAGGATAGTGTTGGTTCTCACAATAAACTTGACTTTGTTCTTTCAGCCTTCACATTGGCTCCTTCTTTAGTGCTTTTTTCTTTTCTGTGTTCATTGTCCTACTATGTTCCTACTTGCTCACACTGCAACATAGGAGCCATGGACACATCGCTGACCTTCATCGTCTATGTTAACCCAACCATGGGGATGTACCTGATAACTACAAGGCTTTTAACTGTCCATTTGTTTCCAACCCAACTGTTCCTATGCTGGTCCAAAATTCCATCATCTTTTGCTTGAAAAGCTGCCATTCTGCTCCCTACCCTACCCATTCTCCACTGCAGTGATCTTCTCAAATGCATCTTTGCTGACATCTCTTTAATGGCTTCTCATTGTCCTTAGAATGAAGTTCTAAATTTCCAGATCTTTTAATTTGAACTGCCAGATCTTAACATATCCAGGTCCCTACCCACACTTCTAACTTCATCTGGAGTCAGCATCTTACAATTGATTTGATTTTTTTCCTAGTGCAGGGCCAAACCTGGAAGGTTCTTTCTGCCTTTTGACCACTCCCTATGCCCTGCACAGCCTGTAAGTGCCACTTAGCTGTTGGGTCTCTGTTTAAAAGTTGCAGGGGACACATCATGAATCAGGAATGCGTCCATGAGTCAGGAAACCTGAGTAGTCCCATTATCCAAAGTTCAAGCACTTTGCTTTTCTCCTTGGAACAACTCATTTCACTTGTGATTGCTTGTTTGCAGCTGACCGCTCCTCTTGAGCATGAAGATTTATTTATTTACATTTATTTTTGTGTGTGTGAGGCTGCCTTCTCCACCAAAGTACAGGTACCATGGTTACTGCTGGGTCCCTAATGTCCCGTCCAGGGTTCAGCAGAGTGCTTCAGAATATGTGTCAAAGAAAGAAAAAAAATAGGGCCGGGGATAAACTCAGTGGCACAATGCCTGCCTGGCAGGTGTGAGGTCCTGAGTTTGATTCTAGGTACCAAAAAAAGAAAAATAGAGAACCAGGAAATTTCAATCCCTGGTACCAAAAAAAGAAAAACAGAGAACCAGGAAATTTCGATCCCCAGTACCAAAAAACAAAACAAAACAAAACAAAACAAAACAAAACAAAACAAAAAACCAAACTCTTAGAGGATTCCACTGGCAGGGAGGCTGCAGACCACTGGATCAGGAGCTTTGATGGGCTCACCAATGGGCAATCTAGGGGCTAGGGCTATAGCTGAGCCACATAGCGTCTGTCTGGCAAGTGTGAAGCTGTGAGTTCAATCCTCAGTACCAAAAAAGCACTATGTCATGCTTAGGAAAAAAATACAGGTTTTTGGTATTAACAAAGAAAAACAAATCAACAAATAACAAGGACTTGTCTTTTTCTCCTAGATACAAATTGGTTAGGTAACGACATGATTTGTAGTTCAATTGTAGGTTTTCTAGATTCTTGTGGACCATTCTTTTCTTTCTCTGCTCTCATTATTACTTATGTTCTTTCTTCATTGAGCATCACGTTCATAACAGGGTACAATTCAGAAACCTAAAGATAATTTAGCACAGGCTAGATGGAGACAGGAAGAGCATGGGAAATGAAGACTCTAAAGACATTACCTGTAATTGTAGCTACTCCTGAGGCTGAGGCAGGAGGACTGCAAGTTTGAAGCTAGCCTGGGCAACTTAGTGAGACCTTGGCTTACAAAAAAAGAAAGAAAGAAAAAAGAAATAAGTAAAAGAAAGAAGGAAAGAAACAAAACAAAAGAAAAAGGCTGGGGATGTAGTGGTAGAATACCCATAAATTCAATCCCAAGAATCACAAACACACATACAAATGAGATAATTTGCTAATTTATTACATCTTTGCATTGGTTCCTTCTTGAATAATGAGTACATTGTTCTGGGGATTAAACCCAGGATATTGCCCTGAATTTATATCCTCAGTCCTTTAAGATTTTTTTGCTTTGTTTTGTTTTGAATTAGGATATTACTAAGTTGCTGAATTTCCCAAGCTGATCATGAATATGTGTTTTGTTTGTTTGTTTGTTTTGGCAGGGCCTGAATTTGTGGTTCTTCTGCCTCAGCCCCCCAGATTTCTGGGATTACAGGCATGTGCCACCATGCCCAGTGACCACTTCTTTCTAACTCAGCTTTCTCCACAATAAACTTCAAGAAATACAACTTCTGGAAGGATTTTGTGCAGAAAGTGATAATGGATTCTTGTTTTCATCTTCCACAGAATTTTTGTTCATATATTGGGAACTCATTTTACTTTTAGTCCTGCAGCTACAATACACTGAATCATACTCAATGAAAGCACCATGTGCCTGGCCTGCTGGAGGCTTCATCCCCATTTCTCATGCTCTTCCTTTCTCTGTCCAGCCCGTGCCTATGGCTCATGGTACAGTAGCCACACTCCCCTCATCTGTGGTTTCATAGTCAACAGTGCCCCCCAAACGGAACATTCCAGAAACAATTTATAAATTTTAAATTGCATGCTATTTTGAGTAATAGCAGCATGAGGAAACCTCATGCTGTTCTGCTTTGTCTCAACTGGGGTGTGAATGATCCATTTGTCCAGTGTATCCACACTGTATATGCTACCTGTTATCACTTAGCATGGTGGTCATCAGAACTACTGACACAGTATGGCTGTGCTTGTGTCCAGGTAACATTTATTTTATGTAATAATGGCTTGAAAACACAAAGTAGTGATGCAGCAATTCAGATGAGCCAAAGTGACCCATAAAAATTTTCAAGGATCATCTCATATCACTACTACATTCAATATTTTGAGAGAGAAGCGTATTATATTCACATCACATAACGTATATTATAGTGTATTGTTAGATCTTTTATTGTCAGTTATTATCAAACTCTTGCTTTGCCAAATTTACAAATTATCCTTTATCATCACTATGTATATATAGGGCAAAACAGTACATAGCGTTTAGTATCATTGATGGTTCAGACAGCAGATCTTGTGGGACAGATCCTCTGGGATAAAAGGAGGTCTGCTATACTTTTAGAGACTTGTGAAAATAGGTTTTAATTTCTTTTAGAAACAAAAGAAGAGAGCTGAACTTTTGAACCAAGGAAAATACTTTAACATATAATAGCATATTTCTTTTTATATGAATATAGTTATAATATAGAGGGAGGGAGAGACAGAGAGAGAGAGAGAGAGAGAGAGAGAGAGAGAGAGAGAGAGAAAGGGCGATAGAGCGATGGATTAACTAATGGTCAACTTGCAATGCCCAGATGAACTGAATCAGCGTGGCTCTGAGTGTGAAAGGTCCACTTGAGGATTGTAGAGACAATGTAGGGAGAACTGGAGGGGCAGATGCTGTGCTGTTGATTCTCCTGGAGAAGCTTGTTACACTGCCTTTCCTGATATGAACTTGGCTGTTTTCATTGTTTAAGGAGCTCAGGTCTTCAATGTCACTGAGGATGGTTGCAGTTCTTTTCGGGGAGCTCTGGTCCTTACCTTGAGTGTTGCTTCCTGGCTCCAGTGCAGATCCCTCAGGCTGCTGGCCCAGATCCTTCATCCTGCTGGTGCAGATTTTCTAGTTTCCACCACTGACCTTTGGGCTTTCCCAGGGTAGATCCTCAGTACAGAGTTGTATGAGACACTGCTAAGGACTCTAGGTTTTCAGCGGCACTTGTGTAGGACATTGTCGTGGGATCCAGGCCCTCAGCTGGGTATTTTGGGTCTCTAGTGTGTAAACAGATCTCTCACATTCCTTTGCGTTTGACTCTTTGGGTGAATTTTATACCTAATCCTATAAATTATGTGTACTGTATTAAATTGTTTGCCCTGAAAACCCTGAGAGAAAGAGAGAGAGAGAGAGAGAGAGAGGATATTCTTTTTCTGGAATCAGCATATTGTTTTAGGCTTGCTTCTTGCCATTTATCTTTTTAGTGTTTATCTAGATTTCCTTTGTAACCTTCCTCTTTGTTCTGAAACTACAGGATATGACAAGGCTCAGTTACTAGAGTGGGCCTCTCTTATTTCTGTAAGCAGAATATAAATATCCAAGCCACTGAAAACTTGGTGGGGAAAGTCAGGAGCAGATGACCTTCTCAGGTGAGGTTGGAAGCCTCTTTGGAAGCCACCTGTGGTCACCCTGTGGGTGTGACATGAGTCCTGTCACTGGCAGGTGCTGCTAGAAGGCCCAAACCTCCCCAGAAAGCCCTGCATCCAGAATCGCCAGCCACACCTGCTATAGGGTCCTGATGCCCTGGACACCGGCAGCAGAGAAAGCTTTAAAAATAGCCCACATGCAAATTATCCAAGAATACAGCAGAAAAGACTTCTGCTTGGCTAACATGGGGAGGATTTTAAAAGATGTAATAGCAGTTGAATGATTCAAGTCAGCTCTTTTTTTAAAAATTAAAAGCAGCTGTCAATCAGAAATCTTACAAGGGGTGATAAGAAGATATAGTGAATATTTAAATTAAAAAAAACCCATTACAGTAAAAAGTGCGTTGCCAAGATTGATGGCCTAAGTGTGATCTAAGTGAGGTACTTTGATGGATGGTAATGTGCCTTTTTATTACAATATTTTACATCTAAATGTTCACCATATTTTATAATCCTGCCTGATCAAATGCTTATGGCAATTTCTGTCAAGTAAAAACATGACAGTGCGTCCTCACCCACATTATTCATTGGATCTGTGACCAAGTGACTTTTGACTCTTCCCCGGAGTCAAGATGACCTTGAGAAGTTAAGGTTTTGAGTTGATTCAGGACATCCAGCCACGGCTACACAAGGAGACCTGCACGAAGTGAAGCGGATGATTCCATAAGCGTGTGTGAAGGGAGGGGAAGGGTCTCGAGGTGGCAATGTGACTGTCACCATAATACATTTTAAAAAATTTAGACATGTACCATATTTTTTATCATGCCATATATACAAATATAGAGTCTGCCCCAAAAATGTATACAGAACGAAAAAAACTTGTATAAATATTTTAATATTGAATTTATTGAGATATTATGAGATTAATATAAGCTATTTTTGGCCTCTGCAGTTACAAGAGGTGCTCAAAGTGGTGGCCACTAGCATCCAGACATGTATTAGTATAGTGAACTGCTGAAGTGTGTATATATTTTTTGGCAGACTCTGCATATAAGTATATATATATCTCTCTATATAAATATACATGACTATATATACATATATACAAGTATATATAAATATATATCTAAACATATACTTACATATGAGTATATGTATACATATATAAGCATATGTAATTTTATATTAAAATATATAAATACATGTATAAATATCTAGATGGCAACTTTTATTGGCTACAGCACTTTTTTTGTGTGTGTCTTTTTGACACAGGGTCTCATTATGCAGTTCAGGCATGCTTTGAGCTCACATTGTAGCCCAGGCTGGTCTTGAACTCACAAGGATCTTTCTGCCTCAGCCTCCTGAGTGCTGAGATTCCAGGCATGTGCCATCACACCCAGTTTGCCACCATGCCTGGTTGGCTGCAGGATGTTTTAACATACCTGATTGACTCTGGCCTTATCTGTGGGGTACCCTTCCCACTCATCTCTGCCCAGGGACCCTTCCTCTCTCTCCATTCCTCATTTCCCCTTCCACTCTTCTGAGGGAAATCAGAAAGTGAGGCTTAGGAAAATAAAATAAAAACTTTAACTGCTCCCATTTTTGTTTTCACAGAAAAAAAAAATGTGTGGCAGAGGAATTCTGAGTGTGACCAAGTGGACAAAAGCTGCTTCTGATCCCATGCAACAGTCTTCAGTAAAGTCACTGGTGTGGCCTCCAGAGACCTGGGTTCTTCTCTTCACTCTTGTGACCCTGCTATATGACCTGGGGCATGTCTCTTTGTCCTCTGAGCTTAGGCTCCTCATCTGTCAAACAAGGAACACAAATCCCCTCAGCAGGGGATTGTAACTCAAATAATGAATATTGTAATCCAAGAATTGTACTCCTTTTCCAGTCCTCTTCACAATCCAGAAAGTTATATTTGTAATCCCACTGAAATATTATTGGAATTCTGGCAAGTTAATTCCAGTCTACCACCTCCAATGCAACCCACGGCGAGAGTGAAGACATCAACATATATTCAAAATTAAGGGCAGCCAAGCAGTCCTAGGCCCGATCCAGGTAAGGATATGCTGACAAAGGCCTTGATCCAAGGCCTCTCCCAGAATTTAGTATTTTGTGAAGAAGCAGGTGGCTCAAGGATGAGTGACAATGAGGATGGTGAGTAATTTCAGCTGGCTAGCCAGGCTGGGAGAAAAGCATCTTTGCAAGGAGAGACTGACATGCTTTGAAATTTAGTTTTCTTCTTCTCCTTCTCCTTCTCCTTCTTCTTCTTTCTGTCTTGTTATGTTTTTTTAAATTTTATTTTAAAGGGGGTAAAATTAAACACAACAAAAAAGAACAGAAGGGGAGATAAGAAAGCATAAATTTCAAAGCTAGATAACCAGAGATCTTCACTATCTGTCATATTGTCTCTTCTTTTCTTCCTAATGGTTGTGCACATCTTTGCATATGGGGAGCTCATACTAAATAACATAGCCAATCTTTTCACAAGATGTGTAGTTAACTGGCTCCCACTTGCTGTGGGGGGACACAGGATAGGGGACAGGACGACATGAGATGTCTGATTCTCAGCCCATGCACTGGGAGGCTCACAGCCACCCCCCCCCCCAGAGAAGGGAGGAGTTTCTTGTTCTCCTGGCACTCCGAGTCAACCACATGGTGCAGGTCCTGACACGCCAGGGTCTCTCTCCTTTGGGCCGCCAAAAGTCTGCCACACTCACAGCCGCCCCCCAGAGAGGGGAGGAGCTCCTTGTTCTCCCAGCACCCCAAGTCAACTGCATGGTGCAGGGCCTGAGGCACCAGGGTCTCTCTCCTTCGGGCCGCTGAAAGTCTGCCACACTCACCTGCTATTTCTTTCTGATGAATTAACCATTCCATTTCCAAAGTTCTGAAATGGCCAACACACCACAGAAAGAATTCTCTTTAGGCTCCTGTTTGAAACCAGCAGCTATAGCAATCTGCTGGCCTTGCTTCAGGGCCACTGTCTTGTTATGTTTGAATAAAATAGATTTGAAAAATAAAGGAATGCAGACAGAAAAAAATAGGCAAGGAGATAAGCAGAAAGATCACTCTGTATAACTTAACTGGGATAGCATACGAATGAATTTAGGAGGCTGTTGCTTCAGTTTCTGATATGTAAACTTTTGTACCCTGGGGACTCATAGGTCTTACTTTGAGGGTTGTACCCAGTTAACATTCCTGGAGCTGAGTGGCTCTGCCATCCTACTGTGCTTGGATCTTTTGCAGAGAGCACTATGTAAGGAAACAAGAGACTGTCAGACTGGCTTTAAAGATTAAATAGCAGTACTTTAGCTGGCCTTATTTGCATTGCTTAGGGCCAATTGAAGAGAGAAGGAAATACCATAGCCAGCTCTTTATATATCAGTATATGGAAATAAGTCTCGATTTAACTAATGTTGCAGCAATTGTTCTGCAGTCAAAGTGAGTCGCTCAAATTGTCTCCTACACAGGCCCATGCAACAGTGGACAAAAGAGAAAGGATACCAGGTGCAATGATGAACACCTATAACCCTGGCTACTGGTGAGGCTGAGGCAGGAGGAGCACGAGTTTCAGGATAGCCCAGGTGGGTGACTGAGCAAGACTCTGGCTCTAGTGAAAACTGCTGATGTGCTCAGTGGAAGAGCGCTTAGCTAGTGCAGCAAGGTCACAGTTTGAGCCCAGCACTGAGGGAATGAAGAGCCACAGCTAATGTGGTATATTTCTTTGGGACCAGTCAGTTTTCCCTCTTCCCAAAGAGATCATTTCAAGCAATTTAATTTCCAGTCCTCTGAGAATAGAGAGAACAGACACCCGGAGGGTGAAATGGAGCAGGTGTACCTTCTCTGCTTAAAAGTGGAGTGTAGTCATATAAAAAGACCAAAGATCTCAGCCTGTGCTTCCATCATTTTTTTCTCAAGGGTGGATACAATTTTTTCTCTACAGAAACATGCAGTGAAATCCTTCCTGGCCTGCATGGTCTCTGATCTCAGTTGTGCTAAGTTTTATTTCATCTAGGTAATATTTTTTGGGAGGGTACCGGATTAAACCCAGTGCCTTTAAATTGCTAGACTGCCTGCCCAGGTGTCTTCAAATTTACGCTCTTCCTGCCTCAGCTTCCCTAGAGTGTTGGACATTATTGGGATACACTGTCATGCCTGGCTCCAAGTAACATTTCTTGGGCATCCATCTTATACCAAGAGCTAGGGAGACAAAGTTTGCTTGTCTCTTAGATTGTCTCTTTTTCCCATGCCTTCCTCTCCATAATCTATCTCCATGTAGTGTTATTTTAAATAAGTTGAACATATAAATTTTTCTGCTCAAAGATGTATTTGTATTTAGGATAACTTCTAAACCCTGTAGCTTTTGCTACAGTGTTCTACCTCACCCTATCTTTTCTGTTGTTGAAAATACTGGTGTGATTCCTAAATCAGGGCCTCTCTGAGTATGGAGGTGGGAAGGACTCCAGGCAATTGAGTTGAGTTCCTTGCAACGTTCAGATCAAAGCACATTACCTTCACTTGGCTTCTGCCTTGTATATTTATTCTCTTTTATCTCTAATTCTTTTATTGAAAATTTGCTAATTCCCAATTTTACCTCAAGTCCTCTCCCTCTATACATAACCTTTCTAAAATGTTTCTGGTGTATTTGCTGTCTGCGTTCTAGCTGAACGTGGGTAGAATATGCTCTTGGTCATGCAGCTTTGAATATGCATGATACACCTCATGCTTTAGGTTTCTGAGATCTAGCTATATTGCTAAAGCTGTGCTTGTGCACACCATGTACACATTTTAACTCTTCCAGTGAGGGAGGTCAGATTGTCTCTTATTGGCCCACCTCTGGGAACAGTGCTGCAGTGACCGCCCTGGAAGCTTCCCCACTGAGATCACAGGTGAGCACAGGACATGCAACTTGTACTTTGTTGACTAGTGGTGAACAGCTTTTCAGATTTGCCTCACTGGCCTCAGAACCTTTGCACTTGCTCTTCAGGCAGTCTGGAATAACTATCTACTGAGCCTTTCAAGGACTTTCTGTTGCTTCTGTCTCCTCAGCGAAGTCTCAGCTCAAATATCACTGCCTCAGAGGCTGTCCCAATCTTGCAGTTATCCCTACAACTCTTCCTCATTTAGTCTTCCTCACTTTCATTTACATTTGTTACACTCAAGACAATTTGCAATGATCTATAATCATTTATTTATTATCTATCTTTTCTCCACTAAAACGGGGAGCGCTGTCCTGTTAATGAGGCATTTAGCAGAGCCCTAACTCGACCCCTATTTTTTAATAAATGAATGAAATAAACGAAATAAATGGATACCATTGTGAAATGAACCCATTTAACTTTCTGCAGCTAGAAAAACGGGGAACATAACAGGAAAGCGGGTGGGAAAAGTGCTTTAAAGAGGAGCTACAGGGCAGGGTGACGCCCCAGCCACCTGCACGCCGCTCACTTTCACAAATGCATTGCATTTCCCCAAAGCCGAACTTGCCTACTGGCGGGTGTGAACCCCATCCAGCCCTGCAGGAGGAGCTCGAAACCCGCCATCGGGGAGAATTGAAACTACATTTCCCAGCATCCCGCGTGCAGCCGGCCCACTTCCGGAGCCCACGGCCAACATGGCGGCGTCCGAGAAGCACGATTCTGGTGAAGAGCTGCGGCCCGCGGCGGAGGAGGAGGAAACGAAAACTTTTAAAGACTTGGTGAGAATGGGTGATAGCTATATCTCTTTTGATGGCGGTAGGCTCAGAGAGGGTTCAGCCACCTTCGATCAGAATTTGGTTACAGAGCTGCTGGCCTCTTAGAGCCTCCGTTTGCCGTTTTCTCTACTTGAGTGTGGCGACGTTTGGTGTCGTCCAGAAGGTTACAAGAAGCAACCCTTTTATAGCTGGAGCTGTGGAGTCAGATAAACCAAGCAGGTCTGAATTGTGACCTAGGCAAGTTGCTACCGCTCAGTGCCTCAGTTTCCACATGTGTGGCGTTGGGGCCATAATAACTACTTATCTTGCCGAAATGTGATGATTACGTGACATAACGTATGTGGAACACTTGACTTTGTTTCTGATGGATAAAAAGAATGAAATCTTGAGCAGCTGCCTCAAGGCACTTACGGAGACCAGGCTTTGAAGTGTCACCTGTACAGTGGCGCAAATAAAGTCATTTGGAAGGGAGGGAGACTTGAGAGGCTGAGGCAGAAGGATCACAGTGGGTCCAAGGTGAGCCTGAGCTACATACTGAGTTGATAGCCAGCCGAACTACGCGGTGAGACCCTGTCTCAAAAACTAAGAAAAACCTAGAAAACAAAAAAGCAGAAGGGAGGTGAGAATGTGCTGTTCTATGCTGAGGTATATTTTTCTTAATTCTAAGGGTGTGACAGATGTATTGTGTGAAGCTTGTGACCAGTTGGGATGGGCAAAGCCCACAAAGATCCAGATTGAAGCTATTCCTATGGCCTTACAAGGTAAGTTGAAGTTAAGTACATGACCTGATACCAATTCAATATGAAGTTACATTCATTTCAGTAATTAGCACTTTTGATAGCTGTTGCATGCAGAATCAAAGTGAAACAAAGATACGGTGTTTTTTTAAAAAACTAAATATTTTGTTTTTATTTTATTTATTTTTATCAGTACCGGAGATCGAACTCAGGACTGTGTGCTTGCAAGGCAGGTGTTTATGCTGCTGAACTAAATCTCCAGCCAAGATACAGTCTTTAAAGAGGCAGAGTTTGGGCCTGTTGGCTTTTGAAAAAGTCTTCACCAGGTTTACAGAACTTAGTCTGTCTTAATAGATGAAAGGATTTGTTCTGTGCCATACATGCAGACTTTAAGGAAACATTGTAATCAATATACTAATAAGAACCTTGTTAGAAATTATAAATCAATATATGCACACTTACACTTAAGGATAGCTGGAACAGATACAGTTATATGTCCCTTAATGAAGGGGGTATGGTCCTAGAAATGTGTTCATTAAGCAGTTTTGACCTTGTGTAAATATCATAAAGTGTACTTGAACTGACCTAGCCAACTATGCCCCCAGGGAATGTTGAATAGAGATCTGTCATTTGTTATGTGGGACATGACTATTTTGTCTAGAGGAGCTGAAAGCTCTTTCTGTAAGACATGTTTATTATATTTGTAGAAGAATAGGGAAAGTGTTGCTGATAGCTATTGGAACTGACACTAATGGGAAGAACTTTAAAGCAGAGAAGTGACATCCCGGTCTTAAATTTGTTGTTGTTGTGTTTTTGTTTTTTGAGACAGGATCTCGTTATGTACTTCAGGCTGGTCTTGAACTCACTATGTAGTCCAGGTTGTCCTCAGCCTCCTAAGAGCTGGGATTACAGGTGTGTACCACCACACCCAGCTTTAGATTCTTTAAGTATTAATTTTACAGATTTAGGACAAGTGGGAAAAGTGAACCAGGGGTGTTGGTAAACTGAAAGTCATTAAAATCTTTGCAGAAAGTGAATGTAATTTAAGGGCCATGACTGTAAAAGAGGATTACATTTTAGGGATCCTTTATCCCTTTGAGACTCAAAAGTAAAAGATTTCTTTTTCATAAAAATACACAAATATGCTTATACGTAAGATTTTGCATGTGATGGGCCTGAAGCAAGGCCAGCAGATTGCTGTAGCTGCTGGTTTCAAACAGGAGCCTAAAGAGAATTCTTTCTGTGGTCTGATGGCCATTTCAGAACTTTGGAAATGTAGTGGTCAATTCATCAGAAAGAAATAGCAGGTGAGTATGGCGGACTTCGGGGGGCCTGCAGGGGGGAGGCCCTGGCGTGTCGGGACCTGCACAGTGTGGTTGACTCAGGGTGCTGGGAGAACAAGGAGCTCCTCCCCTCTCTGGGGGGCGGCTGAGAGTGTGGCAGACTTTCGGCGGCCTGAAGGAGAGAGACCCTGGCGCCTTGAGACCTGCACTATGCAGTTGACTCGGGGTGCCAGGAGAACAAGGAACTCCTCCTCTCTCTGGGGGGCAGCTGTAATCCTGCCTGTGGGCAGGCTAAGAATCAGACATCTCATGTCATTCTGTCCCATGTCCCCCTTTCCTTAGCAAGTGGGAGCCAGTTAACTGCACATCTTGTGAAAAAATTGGCTATGGCATTTAGTATGAGCTCCCCATATGCAAAGATATGGACAACCATTTGGAAGAAAGCAAGAGACAATATGACAGATAGTGAAAATCCCTGGTTGTATAGCTTTGGAATTTATGCTTTCTTAAGTCCCATTCTGTTCTGTTTTGTTGTGTTTAATTTTACCCCCTTTAAAATAAAATAAAAAAAAATATGTATAAAAGAGGGGAAAAGAAAGTGCTCTAAAGGATATAACTGAATGTATGTTTAAGTGTGTAAGATAGATGACCACGTTACTGTTTTGTTGGATTGTTGAGCAGAACTGTTAATAGTCTCACTGTTTGAATGTCTACTTTGTGTGCTTTAATTTTGTAACTTGAACAACTATTTCCAATGATGACAGTATGTAACCTATCAAGTGGCGATTTCTTAGTGTTTTTATTTTTGTTTTGTTTTTGTTATTGTGGTTCTTTCATTTTTTTGCCTTTGGAATTCTGTATTGTTGCTACCCTTTTTCTGTTTTGTTTGGTTGTTTTTTTTTTTTTTTTTTTAAAAAAAAAAAAAGATTTTGCATGTGATTTCCTTTTTTTTTCTTACCCCGAAGTCTTCTTCCAAAAGTCTCAGATTAGGAATTTCTGATTAGCTTATGACAGAATAGTGCTTAGCACTGGCCAAAATATAGCAACAACACTATATTTCTTAGGTCTGGGAATGACAGTTTTTAGGGAAAATGTGAGGGGCAGTAAGTGTTGTATTATGTTATGGTTTATATCTGGATGTCCCCCCAAAGCCTCATGGACTCAAAGGTGGGGCTTTTAGAATGTGCCTCAATTATGGGGGCGCATAGCTGACTTGAGTTTAGGAGGTGGGAATTAGAAGAGTGAGTCACTGGGAATGTGGCCTGGAAGGGTATACTGTATCTCCTTCCCTGCTTTTTCCCTTTCCTCTCTGCTTCCTGTCCACTATGCTGTGAACAGCTGTCCTCTGCCATGCCCCTCTGCCAAGCTATCCTGCCTTGGAGCCAACCAACTATGAACTGAATCCTCTGCAAACTGTGAGCCAAAATAAACCTTTCTTCCTTTAAGTTGTGGGTGTTAGGTATTGTGTCCTAGTGACAAAGTAATTAAGGCATATAATATCAAGAAAAAGCTAGGCACAGTAGAGCGTACCTGTAATTCCAACTACAGTAATGGGAAAGTTGAGTCAGGAGGATTGCAAGTTTGAGGCCAACCAAGGACTTAGTGAGACCCTGTCTCAAAATAAAAAATAAAAAGGCTTGAGAATATAGTTCAGTGATGGAGTACAGTAAGTTCAATCCTAAATACCATAAAAAAGTCACAAATAATTAAACTGAGTGCATCTGGTCTACAGATAAGTATAGACTTATTCTGCATAATTCGTTTTGCTCCTTCCATGAATAATAAGGTAAGTTCTGAGACTTTAATGTCAGTTAAAGCACTGAATGTTGAATTTGCCTTCTCCAAGAATTTACAGTCTAGTAAAGAGGTAGTTATAAATCAAATTTACGTCAAGGTAGACAGGGACATATGAATGTTGTTACATTCAAAATTCACTGAGGGAGTAGTCCATTGTAATTGGAATGGATTTAGAGAAGGTTAATTTCATTTTATGTTTCGGTTGGGGAGATTAAGAAGACCTTTGAAGTGAACCTTGAAGACTAAGTTTAGATGTATTAGACATTCAGATATGATGAGTGGACTTTCTAGTCACAGGGAATAGAAAGAAAAAGCCAAGGAGGCTGGAAAAATGGACACCTGTGACATTTGTAAGCACTTGATATAAAGTGATGGAAAAGTTTAGTAGTACGATGGGGCCAGGTTAACCCCAATGCCAGGTAAAGGACTGTGATCTCTCTTCCCTGATAAGTGGAGCTCCTTTGGAACTTCTTTTTCTTTTTTTTTTAAGCAGGAGAATGAAAGCATTGAGAACTGTACTCCTGGAATATTAATCTTGTAAAATTATTTAGAAGCAACCTGGAGGCTGGGAAGCCAATTAAGATGTCATTGCAATAATTTTGGCAATAAATAATGGGTAGTGTAGTGGGAGTGAAAATGAAAATGAGGAAGACAGTGGAAAAAGAAGCGTCATGATTCTATATCTGGTTCAGGTAAATAGGCAAAAGGAAGGAAATCTAAGGTTATTGCAAAATGTCTAGGCAGTGAGTTTAAAACATATATGTCTGTTATAAAAAGGGAACACAGGAAGAAAAATAATTTCAGTGACAGTTCATTTAGAGAGAATTTCAGGTGTGGTGGCATAGAGTTGACTAATACATGATTCTTTGTTTTATATTTTATTTTATTTTAATTTAATTTTGAAACAGGGTCTTGCTGTATTCTAGGCTGGCCTTGGATTCAGTCTTCTTGCTTCAGCTTTATAAGGGAGTGGGGATTACAAGTGTGTGTCACCATGTCTGGGTTTAAATAATCTTAATAGATTTCTGTTGTTATATTTAATAAACATTTAGCTTTTATTTTGGGATTACTTGTGGTCTCAGTGTTCAGAGTTATTGAGCCCTGATTGTCATTTTTCTGAAACCTCCTTGCAGTACTGAAAGTGGGTGTGATTGTTTTGTTGGTGAGGCTCAGAGGGCTAAGTTGCTTGGGTAGAGTCCCATTGCCAGAGTTAGAGTATAGAATCTTGTTGCTCAAAACCCTGTGCTCTTGGCTCTGTGTCACAAAGTGTTACTATGAAAGATGTCTTTTGATGGTTTTTGAGAGTGATTTCCTTCCCATGCTTCGTGCATTGTTTATTTTCCATTTTAGAGAGCACTTAGAGTTGTCCTCTAGGGGTTTCAGTTTATTAATGGCTCCATATATGAGTGCCTGTTCAGTGTCAGCCGTGTGGCAGGGTATGGCAGGATTTATTCTGTTGTCAAGGAGTTTATGGATCCTAGTGTTTCCTACATAGCTAATATCACCGAAAGGCATAGGGGTTTTGAGAGGAAGAAGGGCTTGATACAGAGACATTGCTCAGTTTTAGAAACCAAGGGTTGCTCTGGGCAAATCATAAAAATGGAAAGCAGTGCAGACCTCAGCTGTTGGTAGTGTGCATTGCTCAGTGACCCAGCACTCAAGCAAGTTAAGCTCTTTTGTGCCCTAAGTCTTTTGTATTATTCCTGAAATTTTATGATTTCCTTTGATAAAAAAGGAAGACATGTCATAGTGCCTGCACTGTCCCTCAAGGTATCTTGTGGTGCACAAGCAGGGAAAGCAGAAGCCTTAAAAAGTTGGGGAGTAAAAACTTGGGAAATCATTAGCTTACACTAATCTGTCTCCTTCCTTCTTTCTCTCTCTCTCTCTTTCTATTTTAAAGAGAATAAAACCAAACAAAATAAAACAATAAAAGCTGATCAAAACAAAACAATGAAAGTGATATAGGACTTCCAAACAAGATAATTGAAATCAACAATGGCTACCATAATATATCTCGTTATCTTCAAAATAGCTGTCAGACATAGACATAGGCATCAGACATAGGCATATAAAATTAACCAAACAATACACTAAGTTGCTTCTTTGCTTCAGTTGTTATCTTTTCAGAAATTTCAGGTATGTGACTTATAATTTCTACTATGTCTGTGTCTCCTAAACTTGTTCTGTGTGGGCTGGAGGTCTGAGATTGTATTTTGCTCCATCTTCTTGACATTTTCTTTTGTTCTTCTGAATCAGCCTGTTTTTGCGTCCTGGGTGCTTCCTGCATTGGCTTCCAGTCCCTCGGTGTAGTAGATTGAACGAGGCACCTGGCCCCTCAATCCAGGGTTCCTGGAGTGGTGGAGAGGCATGGGGTGGAGGTTCACTGATACTCTCTGATGTTCGGGCCTTGTGGCGTGGCTTCTGGCCAGGCACTGGGCTTGCTGGATCTGTCGAGGCCACTGCACATGGCCTTGGGGTGACTGATCTTTATTTCTGAAATAATTCACTGTCACCCTTAAGGAGGACATTAAAATGAGTAGATGAGTCAGAAGTGTTATCCCTGGACTGTCACTAGTTTCTGTAATCTTTATAGAATTACTCCTTTGCCTGGTCTCATTTGTATTTGGCATCTGTGCATAGAGAAGGCATGATTGAAAGATACGATGAATGTTTAAGTTAAAAAACAACAACAAAGTTGTTACACTAAGAGACACTGCCAAGGACACACTGCGGGGTAGGAAGCTTCTGACTCCCAGTCTGTATTACAGCCTGTAGTTCTCTTTTTATTTCTCTCTTGAGTTATGGTGGGAAGTGTAAGTTCCCTATGTCCCTTCTATCTCAGTTTTTGGCTTTTCAGTTTGCCATCTTGTATGTTATCTTGTATGTTATCCATATTTCCTTTTGTTTTGTTGCTGCATTGCCCAGGCTGTCTTCAAATGGTGAGGCTCAAGCAGTCCTCCTGTCTCAGCCTCTCCTGTGGCTGGGAGTATGTAAGTGTGCACCACTGCATCTAGTTCCTTGTTAACTTACTAAACCTTGTTTCCTTCTGTCCTGATTGCCTCGTCCACTTCAGACCACTGTGACATCTCCCGAGTTACGTCTGATATCCTAGTTGAGCTCTTATTTTTTCTGTTCTCATAATCTCTCATGGTAAGGAGCTGTTGTGTTCAGGTTGCTTCTCAGAGAAGTGGTTTAGAGTTTGGTTATTCTCTCCATAGCTGCTTTCTCTCAGCACCTACACAATCCCAGCACAGCATGAGCAGCAGTTGTGGACGGAGTTGGTCCTTTTGTAACGCACAGCACTCTTACAGGATGTGGCCAGCTTAGAAGTAGTGGTATTGGCTTGGGAGTTAATTGCCCACGTTAGGGCTTAAATGGCGATAACAAACCATGGTGGTCTGTTCTTAAGGGATTACTTGTGACCTTCTCTCAGACTGGGTAGTACAAATGGCACATACTTTTAAGCTCCTTGGGCCTCTGTAATGCCATCCAGCCTAGATTGTATCCTCTGAAAGAATAATGTTGAAGCTGGGTGTGGTGGCTACATCTATAACCTTGGCTGCTTGGGAGGCTGAGGCAGGATTCCAAGTTTGAGGCCAGCCCGGGGCTCAAATAAGGGACAGGAATGTGGCTCAGTGGTAGAACACTTGCCTAGCATGAGTGAGGCCCTGGGTTTGATTCTTAGCACCACAAAAACAAACAAAATCTTTGATCGTGAAATTCTGTGCTTATCAAACCCCTGGCATGGCTTGTGAGCTTCCTGTCTGCCCTCATGCTCCCTCCCCCATAACACCTGTGCTCAGCCACATTGCATTTCTCACTCTTCTCAGGCTGTGCTTACAGAGCCCATTCCTCTTTCCTCATGCAGGTGTACCCTTCCTGCCCTTCCTCACATCCAGGTCTAACTCACACACTAGCTCTGTCAGCCCAGCCTGTCTGGGTAGTAGCTACTCCTCTGGCATTTCCTGTTTAAAAACTGTTACATTGGGCTGGGGATTTAGCTCAGTGGCTTAAGCACCTGCTTTGCAAGCAGGCAGTCATGAGTTCAATCCCCAGTACCAAAAAAAAAAAAAAAAAACTGGTACATTGTAACCTCTTTGTTCATTTGTCTCCCTCAGCATTGGACTTTGAGGTTGTCTAGGACAGAAACCTTATCTTTTCTCTTTATTCAAATTTCCTCATTCCCTGAATGATCAAGTATTTTCTTCAGTGGCTACTTACACCGAGCATCGGGTTGTCAAAGAGCTCAGAGGGAATTTCTTTGCGTTAGGTGTTCTCTTTTTTTTCTAGGTCGTGATATCATTGGGCTGGCAGAAACTGGTTCTGGAAAAACAGGGGCCTTTGCGTTGCCCATTCTGAATGCGCTGCTGGAGACGCCCCAGCGCTTGTTTGCCCTGGTTCTTACCCCAACGCGGGAGCTGGCCTTTCAGATCTCAGAGCAGTTTGAAGCCCTGGGGTCCTCGATTGGAGTGCAGTGTGGTAAGTGCCCAAGAGGAAAGGATCCCTGGGGCATCCCTGCAGGTAGAAAGTGAGTGTGAAAGGAGCGTGGGAGACCGTGTGGTTGCTGAGTTGCTGACCTAGAAGCTGATGTGTGTTTCAGCTTTAGGAAAAGTGTTATTTGTGAGGGGAGAGCAAGTGTAAGTAGAGGTATAGTGTTGACCTTAAAAGAGGATCATGGTTTATGGAGAGAGTTAAGGATCTCTTTTCTATACTTCTTTTTATTTCTATAGCTGTGATTGTAGGTGGAATCGATTCAATGTCCCAGTCTTTGGCCTTGGCAAAAAAACCACATATAGTAATAGGTGAGTAATTGAGGAAGGTAAGAGACACTGGCAGTGGTGAATGGAGAAAAACTACCAGTGCCGGGAGGAAAGACTTTGAGGAACAGTTTCTATGACCTGTTTAATTTTTTAATTTCTTGATTTTGGGGGCTGCATGCAGGTGGTTGATCACCTTTTTGTTCTTCTGAAGTGCTGCCTTTTCTTCTAACCCTTTCTTGGTAGCGACTCCTGGCCGATTGATTGACCACTTGGAAAACACAAAAGGTTTTAATTTGAGAGCTCTCAAATACTTAGTCATGGATGAAGCAGACAGGATACTGAACATGGATTTTGAGACAGAGGTGAGTTCTTGATTTCTTTTATCTTCCTGAGCCATCTCAAATTCCCTTTTCTAAATTTGGTCCTTTGCTCTCATGTTTTTTTGTTTGTTTGTTTTTGTTTTTTGCTGTATGGGAGATTAAACCCAGGGCCTGAGCTATGTCCCCAAGCCCCCACCCCTTTTGGTTTTTATTTTGAGACAGATCTTGGTAAATCACTTGAGTTGCCCAGGCTGGGCTCAGCCTTGTAGTCCTCCTGCGTCAGCCTCCTGGAGCACTGGGGTTACAGGTGTCAGCACCACAGCCAACTGCTCCCCACTTTATGGAAAGCTCTACATCAGTCTCCATGAATTATGACGTCTTTGCCAACTTTTCCCATTCTTGGTGCTTCTCCTTCCTGCTGTCAGTGCCTCCGCGCATTTCAGGGATGAGAAATGTCAAGCCCAGAGTTGTTTTTCCCACATTTAATGTAGACCTCTTCTGTATACCTGCAATACCTTCTTTTTCTTTGATACCCCACTCATTGTTGCTTACGTTCTTCTTAGTTTTTCTCTTAACCTAGCTTAAATCTACTAATTTAAACGTCTTCTCTGAATGGCATTATTGTGTTTTTTGATAGCATCTGATATGGTATAGTGAATAGTAAATTCTAGCTGAATTGAACTGACTTTTGAGCCCCAGATCTCCACAATGGTGTATTTAGTATCTTAGTCTCCACCTCCTTCACTGTGCAGAAGATTTGCAGACGTCTGGTCAGATGTCACATTGGTGTCCTTTCCTCTTTGTACCTCAGGTTGACAAGATCTTGAAAGTGATCCCCCGAGACCGGAAAACATTTCTCTTCTCTGCTACCATGACTAAGAAGGTGAAATTTTCTTGGACATCTGTTTCTTCCTTTATATAAGAATTGATACATTAAAAGAATAGTAAAAATACATAGAAATAAAGTTAGAGCATTTAGGAATTAGTATACTGTTTTTGTTTTTCTTTTTTAGGTGCAAAAACTTCAGCGAGCAGCTCTGAAGAATCCTGTGAAATGTGCTGTTTCTTCCAAATACCAGACAGTTGAGAAATTGCAACAATATTACCTCTTTATTCCCTCTAAATTCAAGGTAAAGTGTTTACTTTGATCATTCCTGCCTCTCCCTTTTCTCACCAAAGCATCTGAAAATGTGTCAACTCTTGATTAACTGAGAGCTGTGATAAAGGTGGGGTTCCCTCTGTTTGCTTTAGGCTGCATGTTGTGCTTATAGTTATCGCAAATAAGTCAAACATTCCAGGAATTCACAGCATATTAAACCACAGTGTTGAAGTCCTGGTGTAATGGTGTATTTACTTTGCAGCCCCATGTATTCTTAAGGTAGTTTTTCCTTAGCTTATTATGTGTATTTTCTCTACTGGTTTCTTTCTTTCTCTCTCTCCTTTCCTCCCTCCTTTTCTCTTCCCTCCCTTTTTCTTTTCTTCTTCTTCTTCTTCTTCTTTTTTTTTTTTTTTTTTGTAAAAGGAGTCCCTAATTTGTGCTTTGATACAGATTTCCGGTTGCTGAGCTCTACTTTCCCAAGACTAGACCTCAGGCTGTGTTGGGGACACATGGTTTGCACTCAGGTCACAGTACTGGTTAAGATGTGCAAAGCTGGCAACTGGTGGACAATTGAGAAGCACTTGTACAGGCTTACTCTTTCCTTAATGCATATATTAGATCTCCATCCCTTTCTCTCAGGTTCAATTACATATTTTGTTTTGGGTTTGTAATTTAGGATACCTACCTGGTTTATATTCTAAATGAATTGGCTGGAAATTCCTTTATGATATTCTGTAGCACCTGTAACAACACTCAGAGAACCGCTCTGCTACTCCGAAATCTTGGATTCACAGCCATCCCCCTGCATGGGCAGATGAGTCAGGTAGGATTCTTTCAAATCATTAGCCATGACCTGATAGCATGTCTTACAATAGAGTTACAGAGTGAGGACATATGTCGTTACTGCCAGTTTCCATGAATGTTCTGATTTTGTGGACTTTGAATTGTTGGTCTGAAAGCTTATTTTCCTTTGTTAGTACTAGAAATCCACAGATGAGTATTTTATAGGTAGTTGTCTGGTTTGCAAGCACTTACACTGATTTATTTAGCCCTAGTGGTAATAGTGATTCTTCAGTCTCTAAAGACTTTTAATAAGGCCAGCAGATTGCTGTAGCTGCTGGTTTCAAAACAGAGCCTAAAGAGAATTCTTTCTGTGGTGTGTTGGCCATTTCAGAACTTTGGAAATGGAATGGTCAATTCATCGGAAAGAAATAGCAGGTGAGTGTGGCAGACTTTCTGCGGCTTGCAGGAGAGAGACCCTGGCGCCTTGGGACTTGCACCATGCAGGTGACTCGGGGTGCCAGAAGAACAAGGAGCTCCTCCCCTCTCTGGGGGGGAGGCTGTGAGCCTGCTAGCACGCAGGCTGAGAATCAGACATCTCATATTGTCCTGTCCCCCGTCCCGTGTCATCCCCCCCCCCTTTAGAAAGTGGGAGCCAGGAAACTGCACATCTTGTGAAAGATTGGCTATGTTATTTAGTATGAGCTCCCGGCTCATATGCAAAGATATGGATAACCATTTGGAAGAAAACAAGAGACAATATGACAGCTAGTGAAGATCTCTGGTTGTCTAGCTTTGAAATTTATGCTTTCTTATGTCCCGTTCTGTTCTGTTTTGTTGTGTTTAATTTTACCCCCTTTAAAATAAAATTAAAAAAAAGACTTTTAATAAGTTATTTTCCAATTATGTTTTCTGTCATGTTAAAAAATCTCTATTTTGTAATACTATTTGCAGCCTAATTGTTAAATATTTTTTAATGCTTCTCTATTGGCTTTGATTTTTGAAGCTCTGTTCTAGACTTCCGGGCTGGGGGAAATGTTAAAAAATTTTCTCTCTTAGGTCTTTAGTGTCTGTTTTATATATTTTGCATTCCAAGATTCCTTAGTTTTCCAAGATTAACATTTTTCCCTTTTTTTCTTCCTTTTATTAGTGCCTATTAATATAGGATTTCAGTACATAGATTTTGATTATATCCATTCCCTTATTTCCATACCCCCCTCCTTTCTTTTTGTCTAATAGTCTCCTTTCTACTTTCTTGTCATCTTTTTTAGATTCTGCCTATTAGAGAGATCTCATTTCTTTTTCATTGTTTCAGAGCAAGCGCCTGGGATCCCTTAATAAGTTTAAGGCCAAGGCTCGTTCCATCCTTCTGGCAACTGATGTTGCCAGCAGAGGTTTGGACATTCCTCATGTGGATGTAGTTGTCAACTTTGACATTCCAACTCATTCGAAGGTGGGTTCTGTTGCTAGTGTCGATATTCTAGTCTCCAAATGTATTTATTAAATGTTATGTTAGAACAGTTTTTTTTGTCCTTAAATTATCAAAACCCAAGAAAGTTTTTGTTTATTCATTCTTACCAGCTTGCACAAAGGTGTGTGTGTGACATCAATAAATGTGGGTAGAAGTAGCCACGTAGCGTTAGTTGTTGGTTGCTGTCAGTCAGAGGGCCACATTCTGATCTCTGTCAGCCTCTTCTTGAGCAGTGATGGTGTTTGGTTCTTAGTGAATCTCAGGGTTTCTCAACTTGGGCACCATCACCATTTTGGGGCAGTGATTTCTTGTTTATAGGGTTGTTCCTTGCATGTATATGCTTAGCATTCCTGTTTTATACTCACTAGATGACGGTATCCCACACTCTTCCAGCATGACAGCCAGAAATGTTTCCAGATATTACCAGCCGTCCCCTAGGGATGACGTAATCGCCCCCGCTTGAGAACTGTGTATCTCTTGGCTTCATATTTAACTGCTATAGATAAGGTGCTGTCTCATTTGATTTTCACAGTAACTTTTATGTCCAGGCATGTATTTCTATCCCTGTTTTATAAATAGAATCAAGGTTCGGAGAGGTTATGCTGTTTTCAGATAAAACTAGCTGGCATGTGGTAAAACCTAGCTCTTTTATCATGTTGCCTCTCACCATGGAGATATGCTTTATTGATTTTTTTTTTTTTTTTTTTTTTTTTTTTTTTTTTTTTTTTTTTTTTTTTTTTTTTTTGTGGTACTGGGATTGAGCCCAGAACCTTTGCAGGGTCTTGCTAAGCTATCCAGGCTGGACTTAATTACAGTCCTCCTATCTTAGCCTTTCAGAGTGCCTGGCCTGTTTTCTTTCATAGGTTTACAGCAGGACTTTGTATTCCTAGTTGTTTACTAACAATCCATATAACCTGAATTTATACATTTTGCTGCAGGATTACATTCATCGAGTGGGTCGAACAGCTAGAGCTGGGCGCTCTGGGAAGGCCATTACTTTTGTCACACAGTAAGTAAATCAGCCTGGGGTATTGTAAGGTGAGGAACAGACCAGAGTGCTAGGGGAGCTCCAAAGAGCTGGACCAACTTGGAACTTGGCTCTTTACTGTTTGCTTTGCTAATCAGTTAAATGTCCTTATCCTGGTTTTTATATTTCTAAAATGGAAATGCAATCTACCTAGCAAGGTTTTGGTGAAAATTGGAGGTAATACATGAAAAGGATCTAGTGTATTTGGTATATAGAGGCACAACTCAGTGGTGCCTGTTGTTTTTCTTTTAGTGGCTAAACTTGGAGAGTAATGACTTTTCCCTCAATTTAGAAAGTATTAGAATAACTATATCTGATTTTTTAAAAAAGGTACACATTTTTGTATACCTATGGCTTTTCTGTGAATAAAGAATACTGTGGATAATTTTCTAATAGACCATGCACAAAGATTGCTTTTGATCAGTATTTAGAAAAGGGTTATTATGTTCAGTATTGTTTAAAACTGGCTTTATACTGCATCATATTATATAATGTCTTATAGTTTGGGAATGGATGGATGTTTGGACTATCAGCCAATCAAAGCCATACCACGTTTCCTTCTCAGGTATGATGTGGAACTCTTCCAGCGTATAGAACACTTAATTGGGAAGAAACTGCCTGTCTTTCCAACGCAGGATGATGAGGTCATGATGCTGACAGAACGAGTGACTGAAGCCCAAAGATTTGCCCGAATGGTATGCAGCTTGCTGTCTTTTTCAGCAGCCTCAATGCAATGATGCTAGCTGTGTATTAGATACTATATTATATTATTCTCATCAAAACTTGAGAAATTGGGTATCATTTTGTTCCAAATTTAAGATAAGCAAAAGCTAAAGCATAGTTAGATAGTGGGCTTTAGATTGTGCAACTACATGGTTGAATCAGCATTTAAACCTAATCTGACCAGAGTGACCACTTTTCTCTCATTGTTGACACAAAATACCTGACCCCCGAAGTTAGGGAAGGAAGGTTTATTTCTTACAGGTTGGAGGTTTCAGTCCATACTTAGTTGGCTCCAAGGCAGAATGACATGGCTGAAAGGCAGTGATTCATGAAACAGCAAGCACGAACAGCAAAAAAAAAGAAAGACACGCCTTCTTCCCACTGTTACACTGTATGCCAGCTCTACCTCTGGGTGGGTGTAGCACTCACACCACCAATCCCAGTGCCAGACAGTGAACCAATCACAATTGCTAGATTCAGCCAGGTCCGTGATTGCATGAGACTTGGGGAAGGGGGCATCTGATATAAACCATAATGGACCACATTCTCAGCCCGCGTTCATGGACTGAATTATATGTGGCAAAAAACTCATCAGACTTGAGGTCAGGAGACCTTGCTGTGGATTGTGAGCTAGGATAGCCTAACTTCTCAGGATCAGTTCCTCACCTGTAAACTGGAACTGAAACTTGCCTTGAGTGCCTGTGGTGTTTGGTGAGCACCAGAAAAGTTCGTGTACACCAGGTCATTACTGGTAGTGGTAGAAGCAGCAGTGGCGAGGATGAGAAGATTCTCAAGGAAACCTTTGGAAGTGGATGTTCTTTGCTTCCTGAGTTCCACACTGAGAGGGAAAAATTCCCCACAGAAAAATTGCCCACAGATTGCTTTCTGAGTAGCTGAGGTACAGATTTGTTTTGTTTTTCTGCCCACATGGAATTTGTCTGGTATTTTTGTTGATAAAAGTGCTACCTGTGCATTGGGAAAGGAATTTAGAAAATACAGAAAGGTTTAAAGTGGTAAGTGAAGCTGGGTGTGTGGCACACACCTGTAATTCCAGCACTTGGGAGGCTAAGGAGGGGGGATCATTGTCAATTCGAGGGCAGCCTGAGCTACATAGCGAACTCAAAGTCAGCCTGAGCTGCTGAACTGCATAGGAAGACCCTGTCTCAAAACAAATGAACAAAAGCCCCCAAGAAACAGTAATGTAAAGCTAAACAGTCCCTGACAGAGAACATTTGAGTATTTTTCTCTCTTTAGCCATAATTGGAGTTTTTATTGAACCCAGGGCCTTCACACTGAGCTACATCCTAAGCTCTTTTTAAAATGTTTTGAGACAGTTCTTGCTGAGTTGCCCAGGACAGGCTTAAACTTACAGTCCTCTTGCCTCAGCTTTTCAAAGTGCTGATATTATAGGTGTTTGCCACCACTCTGGACTGTGACCCATTTTTATTTCCCCACTTTCCTACTTCCAGTCCTCCCCTGTCACCATTTTTTAATGCCTACAAGGAATTCTATCACACATGTAACATGATTTATTCTTTTTTCCAGCTTTTTAAAATTTTAACTAGTATAGCATTGAACATCCTAATGCATGTAGTTTTGCATATTTGTTTCCTTAAATTCCTAGAGGTAGAATTCTTAGGCCAAGACACACCTAGATAAAATGTAAATTTATAGATGATGCCAAGTTAGAGGTAGATTTTGCCACACCTTGGGTAATACTGGCTATTACCTTTCTGTTTTTTCAATTTCATAAAATTTTTATTAGTTCACACTTGTACATAATGATTACATTCATTGTGGGGAGTTGGTGCATGTATATACATGACACATCTTTTTATTTCCCTTCCCTATCTTTGTCTTAAATCTTTGCTAGTCTGCCATGTGAAAGTATGGGCTTGCTGTTTTAACTTTATGCTTAGATCACTAACCAGGCTGACATTTTTCCATAGTTGGAGTCAGGTCCTCCTCCTTTGCCAGGATCAGGGGCTGGGAGTTTCTTGATGCCTGATCTCAAGGCGAGGGCCTACAGGTGTGTCACCCTCAGTGACGGCAGCTCGCTGTCAGTCTGATCCTTTCTGTTTTCCTGCAGGAGTTAAGGGAACATGGTGAAAAGAAGAAACGCTCACGAGAGGACGCCGGAGATAACGACGACACGGAAGGTGCTATCGGAGTCAGGAACAAAGTGGCTGGAGGGAAAATGAAGAAGCGGAAAGGCCGTTAATCACGTTCACAAGGACTTGAATTCTGCTCTGTCTGTAAGCAGGGATCGAGGAAGAGAATGAAATGCCTCCAGCAGAGTGCCTTGTACCAGAAACTGGGAATCAGACGCTGCTCAGCTAATTGGGCATCAGTGCCCCTTTCTTTGAGTTGGCTGTCACTGCTGCTGGACAGTGTTCACAGTGCTGCTGTCAACTCGCTGTTCTTCGACTTTGGTTCCTTGCTCATGACCTGAGTGGGATGTGCCCTGCTCTTACTTTACACAGACCTTTTGCCCTTTTTCAGCTGCAAGTCGAGGACTTTGGTGATGAAACACATGGCCAATCATTGTAGTTTGGACATTCCTAGGTGGTATTTAGGCTAGCTTAGCTTGTGCTTCACTGGGCTCCACATAAAAAAATAAATTTAAATATTATTTTAAAAAGATTTAGACTTCTTGGAGACCTTGATGTTAAAGGGCTTTTTAGATTTAAGTAAGATCTTGGTCCAAGGTGTTCTGGTGCCTGTCTATAATCCCAGCATTCTGGAAGAGGATTGCAATTTGGTTATTTGAGTGTTTTTTGTTCTTTTGAGACAGGGTCTTGCTATGTAGTCCGGGCTGACCTTGAAGTCACTATGTACCCCAGGCTGGCCTTGAGTCCAGTAATCCTCCTGTTTTAGCCTCTCAAGTGCTGGGATGAGAGATGTATACTGCCATAGCCGGCCAGGATTGCAAGTTTGAGCCCAGCATGGGCAATTTAATGATTTACTAAGACCTTGTTTCGAAAATAAAAATAAAAATAAAAAAACCCAAGTCTTGCTAATAGATAAGAATGAAGAATTTGTCAGTGGCAGCTAAATGGCTCATTCATTGATTGTGTTTAATTAATTTAAGGTAAGCATTATAGTATGATTTTGAAAAGGAACTCAATAAAGGTGTATGATAGATAGTTTTGAAGCAGAAGTACTTCATAAAAGGAGGCTGTTTTCCTTGGGGATGGAGCAAATGCCATCAGTAGGACTGACCATAAAGGTCTTTAGATCCCTAAATAGATTTAACTTCCCTGATTCTGAGTCAAGCAGGTGGTTAGGAAGACTGGTTTATGTGGACTCCTATACCCAGGTGATGAGAGTAAAATGAAAATTCATCAGAATGGGATAATTCTAAGACTTAACTTTCATTCACTTGTGATTGGTGCTCAATATTCTTTGTCCCCATCTGTCAGGGATTGAGTTTGGATGGTGGCGAGCTGGGGAGGAAGTAGGCATTAGTGCTGGAGAGAGTGGCTGGGAAGGGAGGGTTGCCACAAATCAGAGACAGTGTTCAGCTTCCCAGCCACGGACAGTCTTGTGTTCTGAGGACTTTTTCACACACAAAGTGTCTAATACTTCTTGTTGACACTCTCAGTTTTATTAAAAGAGACTGTATCTGCACCAGCAGAGTCAGGGTAAGAATCAAGGGGATGGATTAAGATTGCGAACGAAGTTTGGAAGAAGAGAAACTTTCCATGTGCAGTGCATCTTGAGGGAAAGTATGTCCTAAAACGTGCAGTATTTGGTGAGAAAGTTAGAAGGCTATATGATTCTCTGTGGTTGTCCCTGGGTGATCCATTCCGGGCAGGGAGATCTTAAATATGCAGGTGAAGTCAGGCACGTTGATGTACACCTGTAATGCCAGCTACCTAGGAGACTGAAGCAGGAGAGTTGCAAGTTTGAGATTGCCTGGCCAACTTAGCAAGGCCTCTCAATAAAAATGGCTGAGGATATAGCTTATTAGTGGAGTGCTCTAAGTTCAGTCCCCAGTTCTGCCTAAATAAATAGATAATAAATGGGGTACTTTCTACCACAGATGTGTCCTGATAAGATGAATCCTGTACATACATGGGTTTGTGAATAAAAATACAGCCATGGCTTATTTTGTTTAGTTTCTTTATATTTCATTGCTGTCTATTATGCTACATTTAAAAGAAGGGTAAGTTAGAGGAGTCAGGACACAGTTAAAAAAAAAAAGGGAAAACGGGTAGAAATAGGCACATAACTGGGGTGAACACTCGTGACTATTACGCATTGTGCCTACCACTTGGAACTATCCCTAGGGTGGCTTTGGATAGATAGCAAGTTTATCTTTGAGCTGACAGATGATTGGTGGTCGTTGATTCAACTTAATGGTGAACGTCAGAAGCAAGTTGAAGCTTGATTTGGGTACCAGTGGGGAGTCAGGAGGAGAGATTGGAGTTATCCTGGAGGATATGCAGATTATGTAACTTTTTAGTTCTGCATTTCCTGATTTAAGAAACTGAACCTTGAAACAATCTCCCCCATCCCCAATTGTGAGTAAATACAGAAACGTTTATGACTTAATAAAGGGAGTATCCTGCAATAGTCATGTAATGCTAGCCTAGAGAAAAGTTTCCTCTGCTCATCTAATCATAAACCTGGCTTATATAGTATTTGTTGTATGTGGTTGATGTAAGAATAACTTTATGGTGTCAGTATATGCTGATTTTACTTCTGTGGAGCTGAAAGTGTGAATGAGGAAGACGCCTTTCTGTCATAGGAATGGGTCCTAGGATCCCACTGAAGGCCTTTCTGGCAGGTAAAGCAGGCCTAGAATCTTAGGGCTCTCAGAGAGTTTCAGTTGTTGCTAAGGGTCTAGTCAGCTGGATTGAGATTCTGTGTCAGTCTTTTGAAAACATCGTGGATATCCCAGAGTTTGGCTTAATATGCAGAGACCTTTCCAGGCAGCTTCCTGCCTGCCTAGTTTCCACCAACACAAATCAGAGACTGTCTAGCCCAAGTCCCTCAAAAGCCTGGAAAACGGGGTCAGAAAGAACCACAGATTATGTGTTGTTGGTTATGAAAAATGAAGGAATTCAAGTTCTCAAAAGCAGGTCACAGAACAGTGTTAAGAAAATACGTCCTAATGTTAGATGAAGACAATATGCAAGAAGGTCTGACCCACACTGGTTCTTAAGGTGACATCTAGCCTGAGGGCAGATTATACATCAGGCTGGGAGATGATTCTCTTTAGCTGGAACAAGAGACTCAGACCGGGGCACTAGAGATTTGAGGGTGACCCACACCTACATTCCTTCTCAGGCCTCACCTGTCTCAGGAATGCACTCCAAGTACAGCTAAAATTAACTGCAGAAACTTGAGGTCTGGGAAATGGCACCAAGCACCTACAGGAGGAGCTGACTGTGCTGGGAGGGAGGGAAGGAGACCGGGAGGATGGGCTCAGCCAGAGCACGTGCCATCTCAAATGCCGCCTGTTCGGATTCTTGGAGTTTTTGTCTGCTCATAGCCATCTGTTCACCGGACAGCTTCCGAAAGCAATCCAAGGATGTCCCCTGTCACCACGGCCCTTCAGTAACCTGTCGATGCCATCAAGGAGTTGGGAGGAGCAGGAAGGGTGTGGGAATGCAACAGAGTTGGGAAGCATAATCATGAGACCAGTTCCTTCTGTCACTGTGTGACCTTGTGCGTGTTCCCAAACCTCTCTGAACTTTTTTCCCCCTTCACTTGTTAACGCAGTAATAGGACCACTCATCCTATCTGCCTCACAGAGTGGAGCCTAGTTTATAAAATTTTGTTCTCTCCCTCCGTCCCTTCCACTGTGTGCCATCTTCCAGCCTCTGTGCTTAATAAATGATTAAACATTATTTACAGTGTTATTCTTCCTTTGGAAAAAATATGTTCCACGAACATATAAGAAAAGCTTTCTTATATGTTCTTGAAAGCTTATATGTTCTCAAGAGAGCTTTCAGAGTCCATCAGTTTTTAAATTGACAACCACCACCAGGTAAGAGAACATGTCATTTTCATGTTCACCAGTAGATGGCAGAAGGAAGAAAGGATTACCTCTATGGGAAAGAGTTTTGGTTCCTGGCAGAAAGAATGATTAACAGTAGGCAGGGACTGAGCCAGAGTGCAGATTGAAAGGACTCTCAATGTGATGTGAGGCCCACAGTGACTAAGGAGTAGTGGTCAGGGAGGGCGTGAGAACTACTGCAAGATATCTGAAGGGTGTCGGTTTTCAAGAAGTTTGACTAGATTCATCCGAAGATGGGAGCTGAGAAGGCTGAAGTCAACTAAAATTCAGACAGCAGAGAGTTCAATAAGAAGAAAAAGTTTATCAGGCACAGTGGCAAATAACCGTAATTCCAGCTACTTGGGAGGCTGAGGCAGGAGGATCCCAAGTTGGAGTCCAGCGTGTGCAACTTAGCAAGACCCTGCCTCAAAATAAAAAAATTTTAATAATGTCTGGAAATGTAATTCACTGTTTGTCTCGTACATAACAATGCCTGGGGTTTCCTTCCCAGTACCAGTGAAAAATAACCAAGGAAATATACAAGGTCCGTGTTGATTCCTAGTTAGTTTATAAGCAGATTTAGTTTCCTGAAGTCTGCCCCTCCTGCTATGGTGATCAAGTGTTTGGCTCTCAGATTCTTCTACTTCCCCACTGACAGTCCCTCCCTGCCTACCCTAAGGCATTTGGTTACTAGTGTTAATTGTTCTGCATTGATAATCCCCTCCCCCTGAATCCTCTTCTGAGTAGGTCTAGTAGGCGTGGTCCTTAGTCCTCCAAAAAGGCTTGGCGCTGAGTGGCTGTTGAGCCAAGCTAGTTATTTTGTCTTTGGCATAAAGTGGTGGGGAATTGTCTTACTGGAACCAAAAGAGTAGTAGTAGCAGTCAGTCCAGGTCAGAAATCCCTGCCTGGACTGTGAGGCTGGGAGTGGAGCTCAGTGGCAGTGTATGAGTAACATGGCCCTGGGTTCAATCCCTGGCACCCCACTCCTGCTCCTCACCACAAGAAAGGAAATACTGATGTTTCTACTCCCATGGACTTGAACATTGCCCTCCCACCTGTTGGAAATGAACCCCCAGTCTGTCAATGCAGATAATAAAGTGCTCAGACATCAAGAAATCTTGAGGAGGCTTTTACTTTTGCAAGAGGGCGCAAGCCCACCCCAGCAATGCGGTAGCAGGCGTGGGAGGGTTGCCTTTTATCCCTAGGAAGAAGAGCCGCTGACTTTTCCCTCTCCTGGTTGTCTGGTTTGGAGGTTCACAATCTACCCGGATTGGCTAAGTCAGAGGGCACAAGGGGAATCTGAGGGGTTGCTGAGGGGCAGGGAGAGCAGGAGGAGGGAGGAGGAATTTTCTGTGGAGAGCAGAGAATTCTTGGCCTAAGATAAACTGTCTTTGGTTGGTAGCTGTGTTCCCAGGATTGGGACCAAGCAGACATTTTCTGTAACGTCGCGTGTTCAGGAAGGGCTACCAAGGCTGGGCTAGAGTCTAAGACGCAGTCACTGATGTTTAATAGAAAACAGAACTTACTGTTTCCCGCACACCCTGGAGTGTGCCTTTGGACAAGAAGTATTTCTGCCCAACATGTGACGTGGTTGAAACTCTCTCACCCAAAGTATTAAATCCAGTGCCAACTTCAAACCAACAACCATGTTGTGTTTTCTGGGTGGGTCAAGAGAGCAAGGACGATCATAAGGTTTCCCACTTGACATATTTGTCTTTGTACAGTTGTCATAGTGGTTGTTTCTTAACCACTGATGAAATTCTGTAAGGTTGTGGAGAGCCAGCGTGAGGTAGGCATTCTCACGGTGGCAGACACATACTACTTCATGTACTGGCAGAAATGACTCATTTCTTGAGGAAACCATGAAACAGAAAAACTGGCTCGGGAAATTTGAAAAATGCAGTGTGGCGCTGGGTGTGGTGGTGCACACCTGTAACTCTAGCACTCGGGAGGCTGGGGCAGGAAGATCCATGTGAGTTCAAGGACGGCCGGGGCCACATAGTGAGACACTGTCTCAAAACAAACAAAAACACAGACACAACAAAGCAAAAAGGAAGAAGAAAGAAAAGACAAGAGAAAAGAAAAAAATGCAGCATGATCATCTCTTATGCTTTCTCTTCAGTGATTTCTTTATTTGCTCAAGGGTGTTGAGGAATTTTTCAGGGTGTGCCTATGCTGACAGTGTGAGGTATGGTCACTGCACAGTTAATTTGTGGTTTCTGTGTCTGTGTCATTAGTTTTGGTGGACTTCAGAGGGCTGTGGGTGAGGAGTGGGGAGGCTGCCCCTCTTCACCATAGTTTAATATTGCCACCAAACCAACAGAAAATAAATAAATTTTGCTATTTGGACTCTGCC